>CAEFZY010060929.1:0-35863 GCA_903066815.1 Brachyrhaphis roseni
CATACAGAGACTAAAGTTCTTTGGCGCTCGGACCCCGGCTAGGGATCTCGAGCTGTGAATTGCAATGAGCTCGGATCCAATGCAGGTTAGGAAAGCCATCCCCCGGGGTCCGATACTGGTGGTGGAGGTCAGTGGAGAATGTGTGCCTGGAGAGCTGGGAGAGTGGCGGTGAAGGGGAGGAGGTGGGTTAAGCTCTGCTGGAAAGCGGAGATGTCGTGGATGGAGGTCTTTATCAACCAAGGCTTCGTCTATGATTGGTCGTGACGTGGCTTGGTCCGGCGTTGATAGGTCGTTGGTCGTGGGCGGGACGCACCGATTGGATCGTGCAGGTGAGGTTGGCGAGTCTTCCTGTTTGAATTTGCGCCTAGGCTTCATTTCCTTATTTTACGTTTGAAAACTGATTTTATTCTATTTTTTGCGACAGACAGATCCCTCTGTGAACTTTGCCATATTTCCACTTTGGAAATATGGCAATTAGTAATTATTTAATGTTCTAATATTGATTATTAGAACATTAAAATGTTCCAATAATCAATTTATCAGTTTATTTGACTAATAGAGACATGATTTTTACCCATAAAACCATCTGTTTTATGCAGATAAAAGTTAGTTTGGTATAAAGTGGAGATAATAAAGATCAAGTTCAGGACAAACATACGGCATATATAAAACATAAAATAAATGTCTGATGCTACATTTAAGAAATAAAAAGACTAATGGAACTAAAATGTCCTTTTGAAAAGAAACTGAATGTTGTGACTTTTTGAACCAAAAATGTTACAATAAATTCATCAGTTTTCTCCTCTAGTCTGAGAAGAAAATATTTGTTTAAAAATCATGATGATAATAAAACCAAACAGCTTTTTATTCCACTCTCACACAAACTTAAAATATAAATTTCATAATTATGTGTATAATTATGAAATTAATATTTCATAATTATATGCATATGTATAATTATGTGTATAATTATACACATAACCCTTCTGCAAAAGAAATTTCAATTATATATCAATTCAAGATTTTGAAACAATAAACATTTTTTAAATTGCAACTTTTCATTAATGTTTATAGAAAGATTTTCAAAAGTGGATATTACACAAGAGATCTATTCTATATTTAAGTTTTAATATAATAAATATTACATATGATAAGTTAAATTGTGATATATTTGATATATGATTATATTAATCCTCTGGCGAAGTTTCATTCACAAATACTGCTTTCTAAAAAAAATCACCTCTATTTTTAAAGTGAAATAATTTTATTATTATTTACAATCTTTAAACCAACATGTTAATATGTTAATTTAAGATTTGAAATTTGTCTTGTATTTGTGACATTTTGCTTTACTTTCCTCAGTTTGAGGTTATTCTTTTTTATTTATTTTTTCTGCTCAGTTTTTATTGCTAATGTGCCTTGTCATGATATTTTCTTTGAATTTGCTATAAAGACGAAAAAACAAACATTGCCATAAATCTGCCTTTTAACTCAAAACGTCACGTGCAGCAATGGATTGTGGGTAATACAGTTCGCCGAAGTCCGTAAAAATGCAAGTACACCCAAGAACATCTGGGCCAAGGGCGGATGTGGAGAATGTGGGACACTGTGACCTTTAACCTTCAACATGAACGAGGGAGGGAGAGGATTGGCACAGAGCAGCAGCGGTGGATCCCTGACGCGACCTGGCAACCCATCATCTGATGATTATTTACAGGTTAAACCGACAGGTGGGTGGAGCGGTGCAGCACTGCAACATACTAAAAACATATTTAGTTAATAAACTAATATTTCAAATGATATCGAACAATATGTAAAGTTATGTGCAAATCCAAAAGAGAAAAGTTAAAACGAGGAAAAACATTTTACAAATAAAACGAATCAAAAATACTGCTGCGGTTTGAATGTTGTGTATGAAGCACGATTTAATTAGAATATCTACGTTTTTATTTGTTCCTTGATTAAATATTTCCAACCTTGTTCTAAACTATTTTAAAGAGACATTTAAAATGTTTAAAACTTTGTGTCTTAGAAAATTTACGATTTTTTTTCTCTCATTTTCACTGAGGCTTTGTAAGCCATATGACTGAAATAAGTAATTATTGATATGACAGGAGCATGAGGCTTTGACCCCTGGGTGGTGGATGTGGGCGTGACGTCATCAGGTATGACTTGAAGGTTACAGACTGCTGGCTTTGTGTGTGTGAGGAAGCGGAGAGCAGGCTGGTCAGTTCTTGCAAAGTTTGGAGCAGGATAATCAAAATGGAATAAATCGATAATTGTGACAGAACAAAGAAATGGTTTGGAGTCGATTGATACACGAACAGATGAGATTCCCCGAGTTAATCCAATGCGGCTCTTTACCATCATTAGTTTGCCGTGTTTTATAATAATAAAACATGTTTATTAAGTCTTTGGTGCAAAAAACTGATTGAAAATCAATTATTTACTGCATGTTTATGACTGTTAGGCTGAGATGGAACCGAACATGAAAACCATTCATACAACAGAGACACAATCAAAACTGTCAGATGATTTATTACCCGCAATAATAACTCAGAAATAGTCCAAATAGTTTAGATGTATTTTTATTTCTTTCCTACTTACAGAACGTTTCTGTTTATATCAGAGGTTTTTGGTGCCTTTCTATACTAAAGAAAAAGATATAAAACTTCAGATATTTCACAAAGAGATATTAACATTCATGGAAAAACCTCACATTACCTTATATCAAGGGCGTAGGTTTGGTCTAAGTTTTGGTGGGGACCTTGACATATGGCAAAAATTGGTCGGGACTTTTTCACATCCCGTGAATATGAAAAAGTCCCCCCCTCCCCCGGCAGCACCGTTCCGACACGGTCTCGGAGGCTCATAATAAATGTCAAACTAAGAAGCTTCCGTTCCCCGCACCGCCTGCTGTTAATCAAAGATCGTAGATCCACGTTCTTTGAGTAAATATGGCAAAAATTGGTCGGGACTTTTTCACATCCCGTGAATATTGGTCGGGACATGTCCCTACCCAAACCTACGCCCATGCCTTATCTTAAAGCATAAAGTACGGCGGCCACCGTAAGAAAGGCTTACTGTATTTAATTATGCCGCATAACTGATCAGTACAGTATTGCGAGGGAACGCAAAAGAAAAAAAATTCCCCATGTCCCTTAGGGGGCTCCGTACAACTGTATGTCTAACTTTCAAAATCTTTCTAATTATTTTCCTTCAGAAAACTGGAAACGTATACTTGAAGGCATGAATTTTCAAAAGTTCTGGATGAATTTTTTATTTCTGTTTTTGTGGAAATCTGTGAAATTATAACTTTGCATTAAGTTTTCTGAATTCAGTAAAATAATTTTCATAGAAACTTTCTGTTTCTTTAGACGTCATTTGAACGAACATTTAAAGTTAAAATGTATTGAGTAAAAAGTAAACACTAACTATAACCTTGAATATGATTTAATAATACAGAATTTCATTATCAGTCAATAAGATGAATATTTGTTCATACTTGTTAAAATCAGCCACAGGCATTATAAGGATGGAACATTTTTATTAAGTCAACTTAAAGTGATGCAAAAACTTTGCTTGGGGCAACATTTTTTAAAGTTAGTTTGAACTTTCCATCCACCCATCTTCTAACACTCTTTTGTCCCCAGTGGGTCAGGAGCTGCTGCTGCTGCTGCATCTCCAGCTAACGTTCCGGGTGAGTGTGTCCAGTCTGTCGCAGGGCAACAGACAGGACACACAACCACACACACACACCCCAGCCCCCCCCCACACACACACCTAGGGACAGTTTAGAGAAACCAGTTAACCTGATAGTCATGTCTTTGGACTGTGGGAGGAAGCTGGAGAACCAGAGAGAACCCAGCATGCACAGGGAGAACATACAGACTCCATGCAGGGCCGGGAATCAAACCCAGGACCTTCTTGCTGCAAGACAACAGTGCTTCTAACTGTGCCATTGCGCAGCCCCTTTAGTTTGAAGTGAGTGAAGTTGAGTCAGTAAATATTGTTTTACAGTGAAGTGTATTTAATATCCACATGTTTAGTGTCTTCAAGGGGAGCAGGTAGGAAATAACATTAAGAAGATGAAGACGTCGCTGAACATAAACATACACTTGTTTTTGGGTCCAAACGTTCAGTAAAGTTAATCGCTGTGGGGAGAACAGCCAGGATACTTGATATTACTCAGGTAAAGTAAATGGTACGCTGTAGTACCTGTGTACTTCCTCCTGGTACTACCCGCCTCTAGCATATATAGTGTAAAGCAGAAACAAGTTTAATAATTTATTTAACTAAAGGCAGCTACAGCTTTGTGACAGCAGTAAATATGATGAGAACAGCAGAACAGCTCAGGAATACCGGAATAAACTGACAACCATAAATGCAGGGAGGTTTCTGCAACGTCGGACAGTCGTGGCAGTCTGGAGGCTGATGACATGATCTGGTTCTCCATGTTCACAGCTCTGACGAGCTTTTATCTGTGACTCTGAGACAAGCGGCCCTTTGTTTCCTAAAGGAGGACGACAACAGAAGAGCTTCTAGCTCAACAAAGAAACATCTAGTTTCAGTTTCAGACTGCGACCTCGGCTTTACAGGAGGAAAGGAGCCAAATTATGAAATGGTCTCTTAATGATAAATAATAACACATCAAATGTATATAGCGCTTTTTAGGACACTCAAAGAAGCGTACATTTCATTTAAAAAACAAAACTGATACCAGTATAACATAATAAAGGAGGAACTCACTGAAAAATGTATTTCAATAATTACATTTAACAAGTGCAATTTACATATTCACAAATATTTGTGAATATATAAGTTATTCACAAATAAAAACCCAACATTCCGTTCTTAGGGACGGGCTACATTTGCACGCTGCACCTTTCAGATTTTTATTCGCCAGAAATATTTGGTAGTCATGAATCATTAACTCTTTCACGAGCGCCTTTGCGTTTCTTTTGTTTGAGCTAAAGGCTGCGGTTCGGAAACAGCGCCCCCTGCGGCCGGTCCGGCCCCGCCCGGGACTATAAAGGCAGCGTGTGACGTCACGGGGCTGTTTCCCAGGATCGCTGCGGGAGAGGGAAGCTGCTGCTCAGGAAGAGTGTGGAGCAAGTCGCCGGTGGAGGGACGCAGTCTACTGGAGGACAGTCGGTTGAAGCTGCGCGCTTGTTCCTTGGGACTTAAAGGCGCAGTTCTACATTCGGTTCGACCCAAACTGAGTTCCGGCAGGTCCGTCTAGAAGAGCCAGGTAAGAACCGGCGTTAGCACCGGGAAGGTTCTGATCAGTGAGACCGAGCTGTTAGCTAGCTGGCGGGGGCTACACTGCTCAGCATCCCGGTTCCAGTTCCAGAACCTGTCGGTACCGAACCGACAACCGAACACCTGATTATTCCGGATCGATTCGAGCAGAACATTATGACTACCTCCACTTCGCGCTGATTGCCCAGCTTTGTCTCCAGCTGCTCCCACCAAAGTCCATGTAAAAATTAGGTGATTTAAGCCGAGCTGGACCGCGGGAGGCGGTCGATGTGTGGGGGGGCTTGGTTCATCATGGTGGGGTGGAGCTGGGTCGGAACCGGTCATCCGCGCTGGGAGCACCGAGACACGGGAAGCTGTGCTGCTGTGGTCTGACCCCGGGAACCGGAGCCCTGCTGCGGCCTGCGGGTTGACAGGAGCTGGGGAACCGGGACCGGGACCGGTTACAAAACCGGAGCTGCCGCTGAGCCTGGGAACCAGAACCGGCGGACAGGTCCTGACTGAAACAGAATGCTGTCTCTGATGGATTCGCCGGTTCTCATGGGTTCGGCTGTGGTTCCGGAGCTGTAGTGTTGTGGTTTCAGGGTTATATAAGAGCTGTCATTGTTGTGGAGCTGCTGCCATTATCTCTCCTACTGCTCTGCTTTTGTTCTCATGTCTGACGAAGGCTTTTATTCTGAAATGATCCAACTTCCTGCTGGGCGGAGGCCGCGACACCTGCAGCCGCCTCTCACCTGGACAGGACTTTGACTCAGCTCTCCTTCCTGCTGCTGTTTCACCGCAGCCGGGCCGGAAACTTCACCAGGTCCCTCCTCCACTCGTTCTGGTTGGAATCGGTTGGTGGTTCTGGACTGGTCCCTGCTGGTCCTGTTGGTTCTGGACCGGTACCTGATGGTCCCAGTCGGGCCTCCAGTTGATCCTGTTGGGCGAACTGGACCAGAGGGAAATCTGACCCAGAGCCGGTTCTGGATGGGTAATAGAACTTACTCCTGATTGGTCACTTGGGGATCATGGATCCACTGGGAGCATGGTGTTACCATGGTAACAAGAATTTCCAACCAAATAAAAACTTGGCAGAACTCGCTAGAAAGTATTCACACCCCAGAAAGTGACCTTTGACCTGAGACTCTGACCTGGAGAACCCATTAGTCGGAACCTGCTGCATTACTATTTACACCTTTCCACTAAAATGATTTGGTGTAGTTTTATCACCAAGGGGTCAAAGGTCAGCAGTTCCAGCTGCTAATGCTTCCTGGCTCAGTGGATCCTGACTTGACTGAAGCGGGTTCTGACCTGCTGGTGGAGTGCAGACACTGATTCCGGTTCTGTCCGCTGCTCCTCATCAGGTTCTGGTAGTTTTTGGTTTTTCAGTTTTGTGATTTTGTTTAAAATGTTTTCAGTTATTGTTGATCAACCAGCTGATCAACTGCCATATGCAGACTAGCTTAGCGTAGCTTAGGGTCGAGGGGTCAGTGGGTTTAACTGGATCTCTGGCTGTGTTTGGGTTCTGCTGGTTAGTTTCAGAAAACTGATTTTGTAGAGAAATTAAATTTTTGGTTCTGGGAATTCTGGATTGAATGACCCTTAAAAATCAGAATCAAATCGCTAACAGTTGATGGTTCTGCGGGTTCTGGACCCGTTCTGGTAGGAATGCACCGATTTATTAGCCAGCTGATATAACAATGCCGATTTCCCTAATTTTGGGAAATCAGTGATTGGCTAATTTTTACATGTGAAGTTGATCTTAACCACCGATTAAGATCAACTTGATTTAAAGATATTTAAATCAAATATCTTTGATTTAAATATCAAAGATATTTAAATTAACTGCTGTCTTCTTCTGCTCTGCGCTGCGAAGTTTGAGTAGCAGACAACAATGACAATAGTCATCTCACTGTTGGCAACTCATCAACTTTCTTAGCAACATTTTGGTATCGGTAGGTCAGGATTTTTAATAGATCGGTGATCGGCCAGAAAACTGCAATCGGTGCAGCCAAACATTCAGGTGTTTCAGTCTGATTGTCCTGATCTCTTGCTGTGGAAGCTGCAGCAGATAATCCGATTGATGGTTCTGATCGGCTCCTGACCCAGAGAGGTTCTGCCTGGTTCTGCTCATACCTGCAGCGTTCATCCTGCATTTGGGTCACGGTTTGATTCCTCTGGGTTATTTTTGGCCTCTGAGCGTCCCGGACCTTTCCGCTCTGAAGCGTTCACATCAGTTATGCAACAAGGGCCGTACTGCAGAAAATGGACATGTGTTTAGCGTTAGCTTCTGATGATATTTTATGTGTTTAGCGTTAGCTTCTTCTCGTATTTTTGTGCATCTATCATTAGCTTTGGCTGTCATGAATAGTAAAAAATGTCAGTAAATATGTTTTTAATGGTGAAATTATGTATGATTTCACCCCAAAAATATTTATCAGTAAATTTAGTGTAAAAATGAGCTCTCCTTCAGGACCACGGTGGCCATCTTGAAAAATGGCTGCCATCTTGAATGTCTTTGTTTTTCGTTTTGTTTTTCAGAAACTATTTTCTGTCTCTGTAGTCTGATATTTCTAAACTATAGTCTGAACGAAGTCATGTTGTTGGTGAGAATTTGCAGAAACATTCGACTCTACTGCAGGATGGCGTCAGCCCGGCCCGGTGCGGTTCTGGTTCCTGGTTCTGCACGACGCCCTGTCTGTCAGACGAAGTAAAAGAAGAAATGCATCTGGTTCTACCAGGAAGCCTCCGTCAGAACCAGCGACCTGGCCCGGCCCGACTGTGTAATGAACAACCTTTCAGCTGCTTGTGACGCGTTTTATTAGTTAGACTTCGACTCGGATCGAGACGCTTCCTGTCAATCTTTAACTGGATCAGCTCAGCACAAAAAGGCCCGATGTGGGCCGGACCAGGCCCACACAGAGCCCTGACGGAGCGGACCCTGACGGAGCCGGCCGGGCTCCAGGGTGAACTTGTGTTTTAGTGGTTTTAAGAGTCGTCTGTAAGCCAGCTGCGTCCTGCCGCTCTGGTTTTACTGCAGAACCATAAAGTTTACCGTTTATGGTCCATAACTGAGTAACATTTTATCTCAGGTCAGCTGAGCCCAGCAATAGAGCTGACACGTTATGGAGGGGGGCCGGGTCCAGCCGGGCCGGCACCAGAACCTGCTGTTGGTTAGCTGTGATGTTCAGACCAGTGGAAGAAGGACTCCATTAAACTTGAAACCAGGTCAACAAATCAGCAACATTTTCATTTAAAATCCTCTTTTTGATCCTGAATTATTGAATAAAAGAGATGAAGATCAAAGATATTTCTAGTTTTTAATCAGATATTTCTAGTTCATATTTTTTAATCTGTTCACACGTCAGCATTGAGATGCTATTTTTGGCTAGCTTAGCTTTTGACAGGCAAGCTGCTTTTAGCACAGTTTTAACACAATAGTGTTTTCCAGCATCAGATTGGTTTGAAGCAGAAATGAATCCAGAGGAAAACAGAAGCGGCTTCCTCGCTGTTAGCGGATGTAGCTGTGCGTCAGATTTGCAGCCGTACCAGAAACATACGAATAGGAAGGTTCCAGGAGGAACTGTTGCCTGTGAGAAAAACATCTTTCATTGTGTTGGAAGGAAAATAATTAGTGTAAACTCTTTAATGAGTTGAATTGGATGTGATTAATGAATGAACTCGTAAAAGTCCCGGTTAAATCCAACCCTCCGCTGGTCTTCCTCATCTTCATCCTCATTGGTTCCTCAGGTGAGCTCAGGTGTGACAATCTCAACGGTCAGATCTTCCTCATGATGATGATGGTGCAGCTCAGGTTCTGCAGGTGACTCGGCGGATCCTCCTTGATTCACGGTACCGGGCCGAGCCCAGACTGAGCGCAGTGGTTGTTCCGCCTGGTTGAGTGGCGGGTCGACCCAAACAGAACTGGCTGGACGTCAGTCATTGGAAGACATTAATAGCCATACTTTAACAGCAGCTATAGTCTCCAAAAGTAAATGCGAAAAAATCCCATAAAATATATTCAGCTGCAGGCTACCTGCTGTAGGCTACAGGTTGTAGGCTATCTGCTGCAGGCTACGTGCTGCAGGCTATCTGCTGCAGGCTACAGGTTGTAGGCTACCTGCTGCAGGCTACAGGTTGTAGGCTACCTGCTGCAGGCTGCAGGCTACAGGTTGTAGGCTACCTGCTGCAGGCTACAGGTTGTAGGCTACCTGCTGCAGGCTACAGGGTGTAGGCTACCTGCTGCAGGCTACAGGTTGTAGGCTACCTGCTGCAGGCTACAGGGTGTAGGCTACCTGCTGCAGGCTGCAGGCTACAGGTTGTAGGCTACCTGCTGCAGGCTACAGGTTGTAGGCTACCTGCTGCAGGCTACAGGTTGTAGGCTACCTGCTGCAGGCTACAGGTTGTAGGCTACCTGCTGCAGGCTACAGGTTGTAGGCTACCTGCTGCAGGCTACAGGTTGTAGGCTACCTGCTGCAGGCTATATGCTGCCCTAATACAGCCTCTTTGCTGCCGGGTCCATGGTTCTTTTCATGACCCGATTTGGGCCAGGATCAATTCAGAACCGGCCCATCACCCCTCCACCATCGTGCTCAATATTCTGACATGGAGCTGCTGTGTTTCTGTCAGCAGAACCAGAATAGGAATTGTTTTATCAGAATACTGAGGATAGTTGGGATAAAAGAAATCCAGAACCGGAACAAACCCAGAATAATCTGAACGGAACCCCTCTGCTTCTCTCTCCTAACCTAATCGGGTGTTGTTGTTCCAGAACCGCGGTATCGCCGCCATGGAGGACGGGAAGCCGGTGTGGGCGCCTCATCCGACGGACGGGTTCCAGCTGGGAACCATCGTTGACATTGGCGCCGACAGCCTCACCATCGAGCCGTTGAAGCAGAACGGAAAGGTCAGAGGTCATCAGGGTTCATTAAGGGACGGGGCTTCATGCGCGCGTCACTGGAAGACTGGAAGATGTTCAATTTGTTTTTGATTTTGGACACAAATTAATTTTTTTGAAATTATTTTATTGGTTCAGGCCGATTAATTTCAGCCTCTAAAATGGTTCTAATGTCAGTGAGTCTGTCCAGATCTCAATTCTGGTCTTGACAAATGGCTGAGGAGCTGTGACCTCTGACCTCAGCAGGTGTTTCCCTCTGAAGGGCCTGCAGGCCGTCTGAACTGGCTTTCCATCAATCCCACAACACACCATGAAACTTTTAATGGACCATTGCCATGGTAACCCCTGCAGCGGGAATCCTGCTGATAATATAGGAAATACTGCCCCCTTCATTTCTGGAGAGAGACTGCCAGGTGGGCCGTCCCGCCCCTTCCTGTTTGCTGCAGCCAGGTGTTCTTGCTCCTTGTTGTCCGATGGAGCTCCTCCTTCTGCTCCCCTGGTCAGGATCAACAGATTGTCTTTATCGCCCCCCGGTGTCCGTTTGCTGCCACTACAGTCTCATTAACTTGTCGTTTCTCCTCCTGTAGACATTTCTGGCTCCCGTCAACCAGGTTTTCCCCGCTGAGGACGACGTCAACAAACATGTGGAGGACAACTGTGAGTTTCTGCTGCTGTTCTGCCTCCTGTAGTGTAGATGGCGCTGTGATAAACCTGTCTCTGCCTCTCAGGCTCTCTGATGTACCTGAATGAAGCCACTCTGCTCAACAATGTCCGGGTTCGCTACAGCAAGGACAAAATCTACGTGAGTTCAGATTTACGGGTTAAAATGTTCTGGTTGAAGAATTTTATTTTAGTTTCCATTAGTTTTAACCATTTGTTAAAGCTCACAAATGATTAGTTTTTGTCTTTTTTTGTACAAACCAGGAGAATAAAAATAGGCAATTTTTAAGAAAATTTGAGAAAAGCATCACAGTTTTGAGAAAATATAAATTTAGAGCAAATGAACAGCCAAATGAGTTTAAACGATGGCAGAGATTCAGTAAACACAATAAGATCCTCTGCATAGCCGCAGGACAGTAGCGTTGAGCTAAACCCAGTTTTTATTCACAGTAATCTGAACTGGACTCTGGTTCTGCTGCAGAGAGGCCATGCTCCCAGAATCTCAAAATAACAACAGACCTTCATCTTATAACAAAAAATAAGAAACTTTTCTAATTTTAGTAAGTTGAGTTTTCTATGTCATGCTAATGAGAAACTTCCTGCTCGAAATTTCATGAAAGAGGTGTACGGAGCCTCGTGCCGGAAGCCCGTTGAAAGGCTGTTAACAACATTTTAAACTGCGTGATTGTGAGTGAGTGGGAATAAAAATACCAATAAGTATTTTATTCCATATAACACAGTAGGAGTGGAACCGGTAAACCTTTTGCGGATGCAAAGGCAAGAACCCCCAACTTGATGACTTTGTGCTTTGGTGTTTATGATGTAAAGCGCTTTGAAATGCCTTGCAGCTGAAATGTGCTGTACAAATAAAATTTGATTGATTGATAATAAAATATAAACTGGGTTCATATGACGCCTCCTTCGCTCACTGTTTCAACAAGGAGAGATTTCAGTTTTAACCAGACTGATTCTATCAAGTCTCACCTTTCTAAAACAAAAGTTTTTCGTTATGATACTCCTTACATATTGAATTTAATTCCAACCTGGTTTACATACCGCCACCTGCTGATGAAATGTGGAACAGCAAGGAATAAAATGACCATAAAATTCCCGCTGACAGAAATAAAAACTGAGCTCTTTTTCACTAATTCAGTTCATTTTAGTTTTTTCAACGCAGTTTCAGGTAGTTTTCCTTTTCTTGCTAAACTTTTATTTCAGTTAACAAACTAGTTTTTACTTTAGTTTTTGTTAACTATAATCAACCTATTCAAGACTGTTCATTACCTCCTGAATAATCCACTGCTGTTTGGTGAGAAATGATTGAAAACATCTTTAATTAACCTGAAGGAGACAAACAGAACCATCTGGGTCGGTTCTGCTGCAGAGCGTAAGCAGAAAGTGAGTCAGATCCTCACTTCCTCTAGCTGCAAGTGTGGTTCTGCCCAGAGACTCACCTGTCTCCTTCTTCTTCTCCGTCTCGTGTCCTCCCCAGACGTACGTGGCCAACATCCTGATTGCCGTCAACCCGTACTACGACATCCCCAAGCTCTACTCGGCGGACACCATCAAACAGTACCAGGGCCGGTCGCTGGGGACGCTGCCGCCGCACGTCTATGCCATCGGTGAGAGCGTCTCCAGAGCGTCTTCAGCAGAGGGGCGGCTTGGGGTGGAGCGGGCTAATCCTCCATGTATTGCTCTGCAGCTGACAAGGCGTACCGGGACATGAAGGTCCTGAAGATGAGCCAGTCCATCATCGTGTCCGGAGAGTCCGGCGCCGGCAAGACAGAAAACACCAAGTTTGTTCTCAGGTATGCTAGGATGAGACTTCCTGTCTAGCTCGATGGCACTTCCTGTTTGGGACCAAGAGCTGGAGGAACTGAAGCCCAGCACAGTCGGTTCTGAGGTTCCGATCAGCTGCACTTTTGGCTCTATCAGAGGAATATCAGAGGCCCAGCGGACCTGACTGACCTGATTGGTCAGGCTGGGTTCTAATGTAGTCAGCACACAGTGAAGGCGCCGTTTGACTTGTGGCTCAGAATGGTTAGAAAGCTGACTTGTTAGAGCACCGTTTGGACTCGTTATAATTCCTTTTGGACTCGTTAGAACAGACTTGCGTCAGAACATCTCTGACTCTTCTCTGGTCTCCAGGTACCTGACGACGTCATATGGGACGGGTCAGGATATTGACGAACGGATTGTGGAAGGTAAAGAGGATTTCTTCTTTGTGGGTAACGAACTCATTCGGTACTAACGGAGCCATCTGATTGGTGCAGCCAACCCCCTGCTGGAGGCTTTTGGGAATGCGAAGACCGTTCGGAACAACAACAGCAGCCGCTTTGGGAAGTTTGTGGAGATCCACTTCAATGAGAAGGTGACTTGCTCCGTTTCATTGCAATAGGCCGCCAGTGCTTTAGTCCGAGTCCTGCAGGAAACCAGAACATTGATGTTTCAGCTACAGAACCAGCAGGACTTGGTAAACATGTCTGGTTAGTGAGCTGGCAGAGAGACCTCTAGATCTGTTTTGCTGACACTGTAAATCACAGACTTTATGAATCGGGGGGACCCCAGTGCTCGGTGCTTGGCTCCCTTCTTTTTAAACATCCTTCTCAGTTTTCTTGGTTTATCTTTGCTGCAGGTGATTCTCTAGTTATTGTCTCTGAAATTATTCTACGGTCATTTTGTCTTAGACATGTCCTCAGGATGAAATACCATCACCAACTGAGAGATCATTGGCTTAAACTGCTTCAGTCACAGTGAAGCATGAATTCCTTGCCAGACATGGAGAGGTTTGACTCAACGCGTTCTGGCGTGCCTCAAGGCTCACTCGTTGGATCCAGACCGTGTTTCAGCTAATTTTTGTAACTAAGCTCTACCATGTGAGCATTGTTCCCATTCCTCTCTGCTGCTACTGGCCCTGTACAATCAGGCTGCATTTGACCTTTGACCGCTCTATACTGTTATCACTACATGTTAGACACTCTGTGTGTGTTAACGTAGATTAACAGCAAGCCAAACTCAATATTCTTGAGCCAGGAAGTTGAGCGTCTTGCTCCTTTATTACATTTTTTTTTTTTTTTTTTTTTACAATTGTGTACAATTGTGTGGGAAGCTCAACGAAATCGTTGAGTGAAAACTATAAACAGAAACAGAAAATAGAATATGCATTAGCTCTAAACTTATATAGACTTATAGCATCAGAAAACAAATCAGAATTAACCTTAGCTGTTTTTAGGAAACAGTAACGTTAGCGAGCATTACTATGGAAAAATAACTATTGGGACATGGCTAATTACTGGAATAAACACATTTGGTAAACAACCCCTAAATAAACTAATAAAACATATAACGTCAAACAGAACACAGATTAAACTTAAAGCCATTGATGTCGGAGGTGTTAGAAAAGATTGATGACACAGAAGGTGAAGTTTGTACATTAATAGGCAGGCTTTCTCTCCGTAAAGTTGTTTCTAACTACCACTGCCTCTGTTACCCACAATGCACTGCTACCTCAAAATTCTCCTTCAAAATAAAATACAGACAAACCAATACACTAGAAGTCTTTAAAACTAAATTATTAAAACATATTTCTAGCTTCTAGCCTTGGGCAGAACACCCTCGGAGGACAGATTTCTGAAGAAGTGTGTTGTTTGTTTCCCACCAGAACGCGGTCGTCGGCGGATTCGTGTCCCACTACCTCTTGGAGAAGTCCCGGATCTGCACACAGAGCTCCGAGGAGAGGAACTACCACATCTTTTACCGCCTGTGCGCCGGAGCGCCGGAGGACATCCGCCAGAAGTTCCATCTCAGCTCCCCAGACACCTTCAGGGTAGGAACGCCAGCCTCCTGCTAACGGACCAATCAGAGCTCCAGAAACGGAGCCGCGACCAAACCCGGAGCCTGATGGCGCGGAGAGCAAAAAGGGTCCAAAATTGAGACTCACCTGGCATGACTAGAGCGTCCAGCAGGCCTCAGCAGGACCGGCCGGATCCGATCCGATCCGGTCTTGACATGTTGAGGTGTTGGGATGCAGCGTTGCTCCATCTCCAGCTGCCAGTCACCATGCAGACCTCTGCAGCACATTCTGTCTGCTGATTGTAAATCAGATGCTCAGAAAGGGAACTGCCTTGGCTTCATGTGAACACAGAGAAGAATTATTGAGATTGGTAAAGTCTGTTCCCGCTTAGCAGAGCAAACAGAGCATCAAATGTAAGGCCGAGTTTCAGCCTGCAGGAGAAATTCTGACCTCTACAGAACATCCTGACCTGTCCTGCAGCTGCCCTTCTGCCCTGAACACCAGGGGGCAGCAGAGGACAGAGCCTGCCTGGAGGAACACTACGACTATGTTAAAAGTTATTAATGTTCTCCAAACTGGAAATATTGACTAAATTAAATGTTTATTTTTTTTCAGTGTTGCTGCAGCAAAACATTTCAACCGCTTTAACAAGATTTTATGAATTAAGACTCAGTTTTAATTTAATTTGATGTGACATAATTCTTTATAAATGGTTGTGATTTATGAAATCTGATTTTCCAGAAATGGAGATGCATATTGATGGTTTTGTGCCTTTGCCTCTGCTGCAGTATCTGAACAGAGGATGCACTCGCTTCTTCGCCACCAAAGACACGGATCAGCAGATCCTGCAGAACCGGAAGAGTTCAGAGGTAAACCTACTGCAGACAGATCAGCGTTATGGTAATAACAATAATAATAATAAACAGCTATTAACATTTTCTGGTTTGTACTCATCTCCAGAGGGGCTTAAGCAGCAGAACCAAACAGGAAACCCGTTTAGTTCTTTTCCCTGAAGGCTCCAAAATTAGATTAATCAATGTTTGACATTTTATTGTTTTTCATTTTTATCCTGTGATCCTAATGAGGATACTGTATTAAAGTCAACATGTTTTCATTTGATTGTTTCCATGGTTTCTAATATGTTCAAGTTTTGATCTCTGAGTCACTTTTAATAATAATAACTCATTTCATTTGCCAGCGCCTTTCAAAACCCCCAAGGACCCTTTACAACATTAAAAACACAAATGAAACAATAAAAATGGCCACAAGACAAAGCCACAAAATAACTGCAGTTAAAGTGAGAAGGAACCTGAACAGACGAGCTCTGAGTCGATGTTGTCAGGAGGAAGAGCGTTCCTTTTCCCCACGCTGCTGAGACGGACAAGAGGCTCTGAGGATGATGAAGAGGAAGAGCAAAGGGAGATGAGCAGCAGGTCAGACAGATGAGGAGGGGAAAGGTTATGAACCAGGAGTTAAAGTGAATTCTGAAGGAAACAGGAAGCCAGTGAAGCTGTTGGAAAGTGGAGCGATGTGGTGAAATGAGGCCGTTTTGGTGACGATGTGAGCAGCAGAGATTGGAACCAGGTGGAGTTTACAGAAAGATTTATGAGGCAGAACAACCAGGAGAGGAATTACAGGAATCAATGAGAGAAATGACCAGAATATGGAGGCAGAGAGCAGGGAGAGGGAATATTACGGATGTGGAAATGAGCAGATCAGATATTATTATTAATATGACAGAAAAGAAGAGAGTACTGTTGAGAATGACACGTTTAACCTGAGGGTTGGAGAGACCAGAGGAGAGAGAAGGTTCTTTTCAAGAGGAGAGTGTTGGTGATTCTGTGCTCTGACCAGGGCGAAAACCGGACTGGAACTTTTAATTGCCTTTATTTATATTTACTTATGTCAGATTGAATGTTTGCTGGGAAAGCTGACTCTGGATCGATCTGGCCAGACAGAAATCCACCAACAGCATTCACAGAATGAAATTACGTTTCAATTGCCTCAAGGACAGTTTTACAGAAATTAGGCTGGA
Organism: Brachyrhaphis roseni; assembly: GCA_903066815.1. Taxonomy (NCBI): domain Eukaryota; kingdom Metazoa; phylum Chordata; class Actinopteri; order Cyprinodontiformes; family Poeciliidae; genus Brachyrhaphis; species Brachyrhaphis roseni. Next base: position 16,627 of record CAEFZY010060929.1, read on the forward strand.
CACTTCATCTCTACGGTGACGGTGAAGCTGTCAGCCAATCAGATTCCTCTGCAGAAATAAAAGGAAACATCAGAATAACTGGGAGCGACAGCAGGCTGAACAGGTGAAGGTGGTAGATAAGTAAAAATGTCCAGGTTAGAGCCTGCAGAGACTGAATCTACCTGGAATCAGGTGATAGGTGGCGCTCCTGAGCCAGAAACCGTTCCAAAGATGATTGAGGAGCAGCAGTAGGAGAAACGTTCAGATTAAGGTTTGAACAGTGAAACGGCGCCCTCTACAGGCCGGGGGTTCATCACGTGGCGTGTTGTTTCCTCAGCACAGCAAAGCCGGCCCGCTGAAGGACCCGCTGCTGGACGACCACGGAGACTTCGCCAGGATGAGCGTCGCCATGAAGAAGATCGGCCTGGGCGACACCGAGAAACTGGACCTGTTCCGGGTGGTGGCCGGCGTTCTGCATCTGGGCAACATCGACTTCGAGGAAGCCGGAAGCACCTCAGGTAAGCCGCCGAGATTCAAGCCCAGACTAATCTGCAGAACCTGCTGCTGCTGCCTCTGGTTCCTTTGGTTCTTGTGTTCCTTTGGTTCTTCCGGGTCCCAGTTTGGGTCGGCTCGGTATTTAAAGGTCCCCAGCAGAACAGCCTGGTTCCTGTACAGCAGGAGTCACCAACTCGGGGCCCGCGGGCCCCTGGTTGCCGTAGGAGCAAGTTCTAATAATAGTCGTTGTAATTAGGGAGCGCTGCTCAAAAATGTTTTAATTAAATGTTTGTACACTGAAGTAATAACATTTATTTTTAGAATAAAAAAGTAAATTATAAAAATGTTTAATATAAATTGCTCTTTTCTAGGGTTAAAGGTCATGCGCCTGCAGCTGTTCCCACTCTGCTACCTTTAGGTTTTCCTTTAAGTAATAAAAGAAAAGAATAATTTCGGTAATTTTTATTATCTAACCCTCTTTACTGTTAATAAAACTGTTTAGAAAAAAAGATCTTTTGTTCCAAAACATCTTGTACGTAGCAAATTTGTGGGGGTCAAAGGGCACGCCAAAGCCTAAATCTTATTGGTCAGTTTGCTTTTATTTATTTGGCGGCTCGCCGTTTCTCTGTAGCTAAAAATGAAGGAGCAGAGTTTGAATCTCCTGTAGTTCTAAGAGGTCATTTGGATCCCAGCTGAGCTTTTCACCGTGTGCGGTTCTGATGGGTCGCCAACATCTGCTCCTACTGAGCGCCTCAGACTGTGAGTTAAACAATTTAATCTAGTCGAAACGTCCCCAAAAGAGTAGAAATGAAGCAAACGTTGTTTGATGTCAGCCACCATGTGACCCGCCAGAACTGCACACGGTGAAAAGCTCAAGAGGTCCAAACTCCACCCCTTCATTTTTAGCTACAGAGAAACGGCGAGCCGCCAAATAAACAAAAGCAAACTGACCAATAAGAGTTAGGCTTTGGCGTGCCCTTTGACCCCCACAGATTCGCTACGTACAAGATGTTTTGGCACAAAAGATCTTCTTTTCTTCACAGTTTTATTAATAGTAAAGAGGGTTAGATAATAAAACATACAATAACTATTCTTTCTTTATTTGAAGGAAAATCTCCAGGTACTCAGAGCTGCAGCAACAATGAAACGGTCCGTCACTTCTGGGTCATTTAGAATCACAGAAAAGCTCCTACAGGAAACCAAAGTTAAACTCTGAACTTCTGATCACATAAAAACAATGACCCACGTCTGCCATGGTAAATCACTACTGATAACTACTGTGAGTATTCCCTAACGTTAGTCTGATCAGGCAGCATGTAACCCTACATGGATGATTGTTATAAAGGCTGAGCCAAGAAAATTCATGTCTGTATCAAACAAGCTGCCCTTCGTGTTGCTTTGGACCATGAAGCAGCTCCCAGTCTCAGGTCTGACAGGCTCCACTTTAACCAGATCAATAGCAAAACCAATGATTTGCCTTTCACCTTGTCTTGCAGGCTGCTGATGATTTTCCCTCCTCCTTGTCTTGCAGGTGGCTGCACCATCAGGAACCAGTCGGGCCAGACGTTGCACCACTGCGCTGAGCTGCTTGGCCTGGAGCAAGACGACCTCAGGGTCAGCCTCACCACCAGGGTCATGCTCACGTCAGCAGGGGGCGCCAAGGGGACGGCCATTAAGTAAGAGCTGCTGGCGCACACACACACTTTTGCATGGCTATCTTTGTGGGGACTTTCCATTGACTTCCATTCATTTCTACAGCCTAATCCTTACCCTTATCCTAACTCTAACCAAAACTCAATTCACACTTTAGTCCTGAATCTGACCCCTGACCCAAAAACAGCGTTCCCTTTGCGGGGACCAGGCTTCGGTCCCCGCAAAGTAGTATATGTCAGGAAAATGTTAAAAACAAACACATACACACAGGACTAAAGCCTGAACAGAACAAATTCTCTTGAATCCAAAAGCACTCCACACTTTTCAGTTTCCACTAGTGAACATGCTCCCAGGTTCTGCTCTGCTAGTCCGGCCCAGAAGGTGTGTAAGATGTTGTTAGAAGTCAATCAGAACCAAACAGTTGAACTGACTGCTGGTGAGCAGAACCATTAAGAACATAAGCTAACGACCTATTAGCCATATAAAGCTCAGGCTGCTGGAACCGGGCCTGCTTGACCCGACTGAGGCTCTGACCTGTACTGAAGAACCGGTCGGCTACTCATACTGGCCCTAACCTCCGCAGACCGGGCCGGGCCGCTACAGAATCAACACATTATCACAGAGTGGAAGCCATTTGGCATCAGTAATGCTGCTGAGATTAGCATAAACATTAGCATCATACGATCCAGAAATCTGAAACTGTTTCAATCTCTGGGTTTTCTTTCTCTCACATCATCGTTTGATTTTGTTTAAATAAAATGTCTTCAAGGGAATCAGCATTCTGGCTGTGCTACCTATGTTAGCTGTGCTGCCTCTATGTTAGCTGTGCCACCTATGTTAGCTGTGCTACCTCTATGTTAGCTGTGCCACCTATGCTAGCTGTGCCACCTATGTTAGCTGTGTTAACTGTGCTGTCTGTTAACTGTGCTACCTATGCTAGCTGTGCTACCTATGTTAGCTGTGCTACCTATGTTAGCTGTGCTAGCGGTGCTACCCGTGTTATCTGTGCTCTCTGTTAGCTGTGCTCCCTATGTTAACTGTGCTACCTATGTTAGCTGTGCTAGTGGTGCTACCTGTGTTAGCTGTGCTCCCTATGTTAGCTGTGCTACCTATGTTAGCTGTGCTAGCAGTGCTACCGGTGTTATCTGTGCTGCCTATGTTAGCTGTGCTACCTATGTTAGCTGTGCTAGCGGTGCTACCTGTGTTAGCTGTGCTCCCTATGTTAGCTGTGTTACCTATGTTAGCTGTGCTAGCGGTGCTACCTGTGTTAGCTGTGCTCCCTATGATAGCAGTGCTACCGGTGTTAGCTGTGCTACCTCTATGTTAGCTGTGCAGGTATGTTAGCTGTGCAGGTATGTTAGCTGTGCTAGCTGTGCAGACACAGAATATTATGTAGTCAATGAGTGATTCTGAGGTCTGAGCCCTGGTAGCTGTCTGGTTTCTCCCTGCAGCAGATCAGTTTGGGTTTTTCTTATCTGAGCAGAGGTCAAAGATTGACCTCTTCTTCAATTGGTCCATCAATTAACGACATGACTCCTCTTAGCTTCTGCAGTCAGCAATGCTTTCTGCTGAAAGACCCGATCTGTGGTTGACCCCGACACGCTCCGGTTCCTGGCAGCTGCTGCTAACCTGATTGTCAGGTGGGCAGCTCTCTCTCCCTAGTGAAGTCTGTAAAGGTCAGAGGTCACCCCGTGTCTCCCCAGGGTGCCCCTGAAGGTGGAGCAGGCCAACAATGCCCGGGACGCGCTGGCCAAGGCCACCTACAGCCGGCTCTTCGACCATGTGGTGACGCGGGTCAACCAGTGCTTCCCCTTCGACTCCTCGGCTAACTTCATCGGCGTGCTGGACATTGCCGGCTTCGGTCAGTCCACGATGAGGAATAGGGATTCGTGGGAGGGAGATGACCTCTGACCTTCTCTCTGTATTCCAGAATACTTTGAACACAACAGCTTTGAGCAGTTCTGCATCAATTACTGCAACGAGAAGCTGCAGCAGTTCTTCAACGAGCGCATCCTGAAGGAGGTGAGCTGCTGCATGACAACGGACCCGGTCGCTTGGGTTCTGGTTTCCTGCGATCTCCTGGCAGCACCCAGGAAGCTGGAAGCAGCATCGCCTGTCCTGATTGGACGCCGTCTCTCAATGTCATGGTCTGGTTTGCTCTGCAGGAACAAGAGCTGTACCAGAAGGAGGGGCTGGGGGTCAACGAGGTTCACTATGTCGACAACCAGGACTGCATCGGTAGGTCCCTCTGGACGTCCTGCAGCTGCTGCTTCCTCCTCCTCTTCATCAGGGCGTCTCCTCTGTCTCTGCAGACCTGGTGGAGGCCAAGCTGGTGGGCATTCTGGACATCTTAGACGAGGAGAACCGCCTGCCTCAGCCCAGCGACCAGCACTTCACCGACACGGTTCACAGCAAGCACAGGAACCACTTCCGCCTCACGGTGAGTCTCGCTGCTGCAGCTGAAGCCTGGAACCAATGGCTTACTAAGAACGCCCTGCCAGCTCACAGACCATCATGGATAAACACGGATCGGTTGGTGAGGTGCGAACCCTAGACGACCTCTGACCTCTGGTCTTCTGGTCCTCCAAACCTCAGTTTGAATGTGAACGCCAAGCAGTCCGGAGACCGCTCCAAAAGCAGGAAGTGGACTACAGCGAAGGGCACTCTGGGTAAATCCAACCAAAGCTAACATGTTAGCCTAGCGCTAGCAGCAGAAATGGCTCCTGGTCTTTAGCCAAAGACTAAAGAGAAATCCTCCAACACTAAAATCTGATCCTCCATCTTGTTTCCATCTGGTGAAGAAGGAAGTTGCTCTCAGTGTCTTCAGAGGTTTAGGTGTGGTTTCCTTCAGTGGTTCTTGGTGCAGCGCCCCCACAGGCCAGGAGGGGAACAGGTTGGTTTGACTCAGAACCACAGCAGCTGGAGGTGGAGCAGATGATGGCGTTCTGGTTCCAGTAGAACCGGGTCAACCGGAGCATCAGGAGGGAAACGGACTTAGAGGCCAGAAAACTATTAGAAGCTGTGATCATTTATAGATGAGTTTAGTTTCTTGAAATAATAAAATGTTTTTCTTTCCACATCCAATGATCAGCTGGTGAAGGAAGTACTTTGTCTTTTCAGAATAAAAGACCTGAATGTAACTTCGGAAATCCTCTAGTCTGAAGCAGTCGGTTCTGGTGGTTCTGGGAAAACGTCCTGATGTCTCTGTGTCCCGCAGATTCCCAGAAAGTCCAAGCTGGCCGTTCACCGGAACGTCCGGGATGACGAAGGTTTCATAATCCGCCACTTCGCAGGAGCCGTGTGCTATGAGACGGTGGGTTCAGCAGAACCTGGTCAGGCTGTCTGGTCGGACCCCTGCAGGCTCTGACAGTGTCCTCGTGTCTCTCATCAGACCCAGTTTGTGGAGAAGAACAACGACGCGCTGCACATGTCCCTGGAGAGCCTGGTGAGCGAGTCCAAGGACCGCTTTGTCCGCCGGCTCTTCGAGAACGCCGCCAGCAGCCGAGATGCCAAGCAGAAGGCCGGGAAGCTCAGCTTCATCAGTGTCGGAAACAAGTTCAAGGTGAGCCAGACGCCGAGCACGACCTCTGACCTGCTGCTCTACGTACCACACCCTGACCTGACGGGCTCTGATAGACTCTGGTTCCTGTCAGCTCCTGTGTTTCTATGGTAACCACATCCTGTGAATGGTTGCGTGTCCTCAATGTGCGTGAGACTCTGATAGCAGCTGTCAGAGTTTAGTGTTGCTGTTCGGTGGACCAAACGCTTCACCACGTTGACCCGGTTTGACCCGAAGCAGCTTCAGCGTGAGACCGGAAAATAAATCACATCATCGCCTGAATCCAGCAGAGATGTGGTCATGAACTGACTGCTTTAATATCAGAGCTCCTGTTTCTCCTGCAGATGCAGCTGAATATTCTTCTGGACAAGCTGCGCAGCACGGTGAGTCATGTTCCCCTGCAGGGGTTCTGGTTCTGGTTCTGCTCTCTGGGTCTGACTGATCCGGTTCTCCTTCAGGGCTCCAGCTTCATCCGCTGCATCAAACCCAACCTGAAGATGGTCAGCCACCAGTTTGAAGGAGCTCAGATCCTCTCCCAGCTGCAGTGCTCTGGTACGAACCACTGGAGCTCCTTTCTGTTTCTGGGAGCTAATAGATGATTAACTTTAGTGTAGCATGGAGGGAAGACAGCTGAAGCTCCTTCCTGTTCGCTGATGATTGGCTTTAATTGACTCAGCATGGAGAGAAGACAGTACAGGCTTCTCTAATTACCATCAATCAGATTGTTCTCCACAAGAACCTGAGAACATTTTCATCTCCTGCAGCTAGAGAGTTTTTCAGATTAAAGGACTAACTGGACCAGCACCTCCTGGTGAGTTTAAAGAGAGAAGCTCCTTCAACTCTCTGCATCAGGAAGCAGGCTAGCCTGGGGGGCGGAGCCTATTGCATTAAACTCAGGAAATATGATGGTGACTGCCTCTGAGGGACGTTCCCCTGCTTCAACACATGATTTCCATTGATGGCTGATTAACAGGTTGAAGCAGGGGAACATCTAAAACCTGCAGGACAGGTGTGACACGCCACAGAGCGAGGCCTCACAGACTCCCTCTGAGTGGGCCGTGGTCCTGCCCTGACCCTCAATGTCAGTTGTATTTCTAAAGCACTTTAAAACAGTTATTTACTGCTCCAAAGTGCTGTGCAGTATTCACAAAACACATTGGAATAAAACACAAATTAAAATAGAAAGGGCAAGTAAATTACAATGTCAGGCCTTAAGGAAAAACTAAAGAATAAAAATGAGTTTTAAGAAGTGATTTAAATTGTTCCAGACTTTGAGCAGATCTAAAGTTAAAGTTGTTCCACAGAGCAACGGGCCCGTCTGCTTTGCTCTGGTTCTGGGAATATGTTGGAGAAATGAACTATTAGACCAAAGTGTTCTAGAGACGGATTGGTTATGAAGGACTTGAAGATAATCTGGATCTAGGCCATGCAGAGTTTTAATAACCAATAGAAGGATTTTAAAATCAATCTGATAAGAAACTGGCAGCCGATACTGGAGTTATGCGCTCTGGTTTCTGGGTTCCAGTTAAAGGTCTCTCTGCGGCATTTAGAATCATTTAGAGACACTGTAGAGAAGATTGGTCCATATTTTTATATAATGAGTTGCCGTACTCTAAGTGTGTAGTGATGAAGGCGTGGATATGTTTCTCAGTCTTTAAGACAGAAGCTGGATTTAACCTTTGCTAGAAGATGAAGAAAGCGACAGAGCTCACCTGCTGATCCCATTTCAAACTGTCAAAATGACACAGAGCTTTCTAACAGAGGAATGATAAAAGGAGCAAGGGAACCAAGAATTGTACCAGGTTTAGTAATAAAGCGCTTTTGTCCAAACAGAATAACTTGAGTTTTACTTTGATTCAAGTGAAGAAACTTTTGGTTCATCCATTGACTAACTGCTGTTAAGCAATTTGTTAAAGACTGCAGTCAATCATCCTGAGGGGCATCATGTATATCTGCACATCATCAGCAAACAGTGAAGAGATATTAAATTTCTTAAAAAATATGTCCAAGAGGCAGCAAATCCAAAAATAAAACGGGGCCTAAACTTGAACCCTCAGCCTGAGCCGTCGAGGGAACTTCCCCTCAGCTCTGTACCAGGCTGCAGCTGTGGTGCTGGTCATTCATGTCACATGGGAAATAAAATGGAAAGAACCCGAATGCGAACGGATCGGCTGCCTGAAGGTTCAGACATGTTGAAGTTCTGTTCTGGGCCGTGTTCTGCAGGAATGGTGTCGGTTCTGGACCTGATGCAGGGCGGCTTTCCCTCCAGAGCTCCTTTCCATGAACTCTACAACATGTACCAGAAGTACATGCCACCCAAGCTGACCCGCCTCGACCCGCGGCTCTTCTGTAAGGTGAGTTCTTGAAGCTCTGGACCGGAACCGGGCCCTGGTGCCTGATTTTAATAACGTTGTTGTGTTTTTCCGTTGCAGGCTTTGTTCAAAGCGCTGGGACTCGACGAGAACGACTACAAGTTCGGCCTCACCAAAGTGTTCTTCCGCCCTGGAAAGGTGAGACATCCTTCCTTCCTTTCTGCACCAGACTTAATCTGCCGATCAGAACCGAGCCTGTTGGCTCTGGAGGCCCGACTCGGACCAGGGAAATCCTTCGCCAGAACATAAGACAGCAGCGTGGCAGTCAGACTCTCACAGGGAGCAGAGGCGTTACTTACTGTTCTGACTGGTTTCCAGTTCGCAGAGTTTGACCAGATCATGAGGTCCGACCCGGAGCACCTGGCGACGCTGGTCCAGAAGGTCAACAAATGGCTGATCCACAGCCGCTGGAAGAAGGTCCAGTGGTGCGCTCTGTCCGTCATCAAGCGTAAGCAGCTTCATCACCTCACGTTTCATCGTTTCTCCTGAAGCGTTGCCTCTTTACTGCCGGCAACATTCTCCCATCCACACCAATCAGTCGTTTCTGGTTCAACCTCCTGCTATCGGATCAGAACCTCAAAAACTGAACCTGATTCAGATTATGACAGAAAACTAGGAACTTGTGGATTTATAAATGCTGACAATAATCAATCCGGTTTGGGTCCAGCTGTTTAAACTGCTTCTTGTCTGTCTGTTACAGTGAAGAACAAGATCCTGTACCGGGCCGGCGCCTGCATCACTGTGCAGAAGACGGTCCGCATGTGGCTCTGCAGGAAGAAGCACAAGCCTCGGTGGGTTACACTTCCTGTCGTCGGTTAGCAGCTTCCTCCTCCAGGTCTCTGACCGCCACGCTCCCTCCACTTCATTATCCGTCATTCCCCAGCCGCCGCCGGCGTTCTGCTCGTTGCGTTCTTTGCGTGTGATGGTTCCGGGCGGCCGATCCGTCTGATTAGAACCGTTTGGAGCGCCGCGGGTGAAGAGGAGCGCCGCTTCCTTCATCATCTCTGACAGCCTGCTGATCTGTGCTGAGCGGCGCCGTCAGGGATTACTGGAGCGATGACGACTGCAGGGAATTCTGCAGTGATGGATGGATCAGGTCGCAGTCAGAACCAGAACCGCTCCGACACATGACTCAAACAGCAGACTGGGAGCCGGACCCATGGCGGTTGATCCAGTTGGAGGTTCTGGTGGATCGTATCAGTTCTTTGTGTCATGAACGCTTCTTGGTGAACTTTGACCTGAAATGTATTCAAAGTAATCAGTATTGGAATAATGGCGCGTCACCTGTTAGCCGGCCCGCTAATGGACCCGGTAGCTGACCCGGTTCCTGTGGTTCTGCTAACAGACCCAGTTGTGTGTCTGCAGCATCGATGGGCTGCTGAAGGTCCAGAACCTGAGGAAGAGGATGGGCCGCTTCACGGAGGTAGTGGGAGGCCTGAAGGAGGGAAAGCAGGAGATGAGCCAGCAGATCCAGGAGCTGGAGAACTCCATCAACGCCTTGATGCTGAAGATCAAGGTGAGGTTCTGGTGGTTCTGGTGGGACGGCAGCATGTTTGGACCAGTTGTTGTTGTGTGAGCCTATCCATAGATGCGTATATATCCAGTTTTCTTTCTCCCGTCCTTTCTGGACCAGATGGCGCAATAGAGCCGACTTTTGGGCGTGATGGTTTGCCGTAGTTAGCTGCTAACAGCTGATGACGATGGACGTTCTTCTGGCAGAATCTGGGTTTTAAATAGGCCGTTCTGCTGGCTCTGACGGGCTCATAGTGCTGTGAATGATGGCTGAACGGACGAACTTTGTCGTCTGAGCGTTGTCATGGTAACGACAGCTGCTCATAAATATTCATCCTCTTTAATTTGACAGCTTATTGAACGACCTTAACGAGGATGGTTACCATGGCAGCCCTGACCATAAAGTCAGATGTAGACCAACCAAATCCTCAGCTTGAAGTTTCTGAACCTGACCTCTGACCTTCTCTGCCTGCGTTCCAGAACATCGTGATGAGCCGCATCGACATTGACCACGAGTACCAGGTTCTGGTGAAGCGGTCAGAAAAGCTGCTGACGGACCTGCAGAACAAGAAGAAGGAGGAGGAGGAGCGGGAGCGTCTGCGCCGCATCCAGGAGGAGATGGAGCGCGAGAGGAAGAGGAGAGAGGAGGAGGAGCAGCGCCGCAGGCAGGAGGAGGAGGAGCGCCTCCTGTAAGTAGGAACATCCAATCGCAGCGCAGCTCCACAGTCTGTTGGGGTAATCTGATTACTCTGGATCAGTTCAGACTCTTCTGGGCAGAAATACGTTTTCCTGTCGGCCTGAAATGTTTGATGCAGAAAAACTCAGAAATATTGGAAAGCTTTATTATGTTTCCCGCTACTGTGGTGGCGGGTCCAGTTCCCCAGAGGCGGGCGGTCCCAGTTCTGCTGCTAACGATCCGGGTTGGACTGAAGGGTTGAGCCTCTTCTGAGTCCTCCCTGGCGCCGGCTGATCTGGACCCGCTGTAGGCTCTGAAGGTGCAGAGCCGGGACCCAGAGCCGCAGTGACCAGAGTTGGCTTTAGGAGCCCTCCCCATCCTGCGGAAGCGGCGCTCTGCATGCGGGTCACGGCCCGCTGCGCGTCCAGGCTGCAGCCTGGGAGTCTCTAGCAGGACTGATGGGAGCCGTCGTGTTCGTCACAAGCCGCCGCTCGCTAATGTCACACATTAGAGACGACAGGCTGAGCTTTATGGCTCGCTCCCCCTGCGCCGCGCGCTGAAGGTCGCGGCCTGAGACATGCAGCCTTCATCTGCACGTTTCCCAGCTGAATGACCTTCAACCGTCCTGATCTCAGATCTGCAGTGGTCAGGAGGGAAAATCAGTCTGCAGACGGGACAAAGTTTATCAGTAGAATAAATCTGTCGTAATCATTTCAATAAAATGTTTTGATTTCATCTGAATCTAACTGAACCCCAAATCAAACATTTCTCCTGATGAACTGTCTAAATCAGTTCTTCTGTCTTGGTTTCTGTGCAAACTAAGACATTTTCATCTAAATTTAATCCTGAAAATTTGGCCTAAAGCTGCCTCAGTGCTGCCCTCTTTGGGTTGGATGGTGGTACTGCAGGTGATCTTTATGTCACACATAAAGATGAGTCTGGTATAAATCTCACTCAGACACGCCCCCTGGTGGACAGTCAGGATTTGGGCTAGCAAGCGTGGCTTGCGTTGATCGCGTGTTTCTCAGCAAGTTGCTAGTTTTTTTAATGAAAGTTACAACATGGGTTGCTTTTCTGAAATTCTGACATTCCTAGGGTGTAGCGGTTCAAGCTGACCGTTAGGGGGCGCTGTGTCCGGTTTGAGTCACATGTTCATAACTGATGTTGGCAACGGCTTCGTCACTGGACTGATGGATGTCCAAATGTTTTCCAATCCAAACTGCTAGCAGAGCAGCATGGAACTCTGGCGGCTGAATTTACTGATTTAGCTTGTCTAGTTCCGGAACATCCTCAGTTCATGAGCAAACGCCAAGATAACGTTTCAATAAAAACCCAGAACATTCTGTGCACCGTTTCTCATCCGCTCGACCCCGTCCACAGCCCAGACGGTTCCCCAATGCGTGTTGATCCAGGTATTAGGGAACGTCTCCGAACGGGAACCCAGGACTTCTGCAGAGATGGATGAACTTCCCTCTCGCCTTCTGTCTTTTCCGCTGTAGGAAAGCAGAGATGGAGCTGAAGAGGAAGCAGGAAGAGGAGGAAAGGAAGAAGAGGGAGGAAGAGGAGAGGCGGCTGCAGGTTGGTGTTTCTTCACGCCAGCGCCAGATGAGTTTGCTGAAGTTCATGTGTGAAACTTGAGTTCCTCCAACATTGCTCAACCTCATCAGCAGTATTTAAAAATATTTACCGTAATTTCCAGACTATAGAACGCACCTGATTATAAGCCGCACCTAGTACATTTTCAAAAGGAAAAGCCATTTTGTACATGCACAAGCCGCACCTGTCTATAAGCCGCATGTGCCTAAATACAGACGGTACACAGAGTTTTCAAAGTTTTAATAATATACCTTAGCTTTTCCTTCCAAACAGAGCCTGTGACGCGGCAGTAACGGCAGCAATACGGTAGTAGCACAGCACTAACAGGGCTGGTTTAAAAAAAACATACCGGTAAAAGTCACTGAGAGCTTCTTCATCACTGTGCACTGAGACGTGTTAAGTTACATTAAACTTGCGTCTTCCTCTACACATACATTCCACCTGTCTCACTCTTACCTTTTCTGCTCGAGCGCCCCCTGGTGGCCGTTAGAAAAAAAAAATGCATAAATAAGCCACATCATTGTATAAGCCGCAGGGTTGAAAGCATTTGACAAAAGTCGCGGTTTATAGTCTGGAAATTACGGTACTATATTCTGGATCTCATTCAGACAGCGGCCTTTTACTAGCATTCCTGCTTAACCCTGTTAGCTGCTAACTGCTAGCATTCCTGCTTAACCCTGTTATAACAGGAAGTGGAGGTGCATAGACATCCACAGAAACAGGAAGTAGGCTGTTCCTGGTTCCATCTGCTGAGGGACCATCTGGGCCAAATAATCCAGATTGTAATCCGTCCCCAGGCAGAGCTGGAGCTGCAGCTGCAGGCGGAGCGGGAGGAGGAAGTGGCGCGGCAGGCGGTGCTGGAGCAGGAGCGGAGGGACCGGGAGCTGGCCATGCGGATCGCCCAGAGCGAGGCGGAGCTGATCCCCGACGAGACGCTGAACGACTCGGGGCTGCGCAGGTACCCTGACCTTTGACCTCTAGGCTCAGGAAGCTCACAGTGACCTGCTCTGAACAAATCTATTTCCTGGTGTACGACAAAACTAAATCAGATTCATCTACAAATGATTAAAAATCTGGTAAATTAATATGAGGTATTAGAATTGTTTTTGGATGATGGAGGTCCAGTTTCTCCTTCTGGCATTAATGAACCAGAACCAGAACCTGGACCAGTAGCCATTTTCATAACAGCTACTCTTCCTGAGCTCAGGAGGAAACTAACGAAGTTCCACCATGTTTAACGATGTTCTTCTTCTCCTGTTCCAGCAATGGCTCCTCCGTTCCATCGTCTCCAGAGAGAGCAGCGTAAGATGCTCAGACTTAACCTTTCTGATTAACCCCGGCTTTTTCTGACCCCTGACATTTGACCCCTGCATGCAGTATCAATCTAACAGAACCTCCTCACTTCCTACTAGAACCTTTTCCGACCTGATCAGCACCAGTTCTAGTCTCCAGACGGTTTGGAACCAGAACCAGAGCAGTCCAAACATAAGCTGCAAATTGTTAGAATCTGTGTTTGAATCCAGGTTCTGATTGTCTCAACAAGCTGGTTCCAGTTCAGAACCGGGTCAGAACCAGGGCTGATTCTGGAAGGAACCCAGCAAAGAGAACCAGGTCTGGCCCCGCCCACCGCCGTAGAAGAAGCTTCATTGGGTGACATCAGAGACAGCTGAGCTGTGGTTGGTTCTGATGGATCCGGTTCTGCTGGGTCCAGCTTGGTGGCCAAAAGGAACCAGTAAAGGGTTCTGGCCCGGTTTCAGTAGGAACTGGTTCAACTGGTGACCAGTCCGACCTCCTCTGATTGGAGCTGATGGATCAATGATTTATCACCTGATTAATCACCTGGGAGGAGAATGGCTCCTCCTCTTCGTCAGCTCTAACTCTGACTCTCTCCAGTCTGCAGGTCGGCGCCAAGCTGAAGAGCTACACCATGTAGGTTCCTCTCACACACCTGCAGCATCTGAGCGGGTCCATATGGACCAGAACCGGATCAGAACCAGTTAGAAAACCTGAACTGGGTCAGAAGCTGGTTTTGGTTCTTGTTCTTTTGGGTAAACTGGGAGTTTGTTGGCCTCTTCTTCTTGGGTTTATTTCACATTGAGAGCAGAAACTAGTTTCTTCTTCTTGGGTTGAAATGTGTCTAAGCTCCGCCCACATCCTGCTAACCTGGCCCATCATGCTTTGCAGGGAGGAAATGGCGAAGGAGATGACCGAACTTCTGGCCCGGTGGGTAAAATCTGTCCGTCAGAACCAAATCTCTCCGATCTCTCTATGATTCAGATCAGACCGCTAATCAGAACCAGGTGATCCAGATTGATCCAAACCGATCCGTGAAGAAGGTTCTGGACCTGCGACTTGTTGGTGGAGGAAGTTCAGACGTTTGGAGAACCGGGAATTGGTGCTCAGGTCTTATTCCCGCTCACACCTCCAGAACCAACAGAACGTCTGACCCGAAAGATCACCTGGGTCGGGCGTGGATTACCGCGCCACCAGCGGGCCCTTCCTGGTATTTCCAGGTTTCTGATGAAGAGTTTCAAGGTCCAGAACCAGCAGATGTCCGGTACGGTCCAGGTGGTTCTGCGCAGCTGGATGAAGACGGGAAAATGGATCTCCTGGTTTCTGATGCAACGACAAAAATCTAAATTTTAAATTAAAATTAATCAAATTCCTGAATTTCCAACATAAGAAGTCGCTGACGGTTCACAGATGGATTCTGCTCACTCTGACCGCCGGACCCTGGGTTCTACTGGGTCTACTGGTTCTACTGGGTTCTACTGCATGCAGTTCTTTCTCCTCCCCTCCACTTGATATGTTTCTGACCCGTAACCCTGTTCCGTTTGTAGAACTGGACTCTGATTCCACCTTTGAGCTCCTGATGGAGTGGAGTTCACTGGGAGTTCTGGTTCACCAAGTGTTATGGAGTTCCTAAAGACCAGAGTGTTGATCCAGAGACTAGAAGGTCTGAGGAGCAGATAGTCCAGATCCAGATCAGGTTCCAGAGTCAAACCTGCAGCCGAGGACTGAGTCCAGATCCAGGTAGAGAACCAGAACCTTTTGGACCCGGTCAGAACTTCTGCTGATCCAGAACTCTGGACTTCTCTTTAGACCAGAACTGTGATAAGAACCAGTTTCAGTGGGAAACTCCCAGTGAACTCAGCTCATCAGGTGGATCTTCGGCGTTCACCCTCCTCCTCACCTGCACGTCTTCGTCTCACTTCCTGTTTCTTGTCTCTATTTCCTGTTCCAGAGGGCCACAGGTTCAGGCCAACAAAGCTGCTGCCAACGCCAAAAAGTTTGAGTTGAGCAAGTGGAAGTACGCCGAGCTGCGGGACGCCATCAACACATCCTGTGGTGAGTGGGATTAGGATTAGATCTGGATCCAGGTTCATGTTTAGATCCAGATTGAAGTTCTGATCTAGTTCTGGGTCTGGGTCCATCCACACGTCCTATGGTGAACAACACAGATCCAGAAGTTACTGGATTTTATGGGGGGGGAGTATTGTTTGATTCTGTCCCTAAACGGTCAGAATCAAACAGCATTGGGTCAGTACTGACTGAGTTCTTTGGGTCGAGGTTTGGGCGGTCTCAGGGTTGGAGAGCAGCTGAAGAGACAACAACCTTCAAGGAGGGTCCAGTCTGCTGGTTCTGTTGGGTTCAGAGTGTATTATGGATCAGATCGGTCATGTTAATAAATTCTAAACGAAACCCAGTGAACCTCCCTGAGTGGGTGTGCCCAACAGAAGCGGGTTCCGGGTCAGAACCGGGTCCTGACCCGTCCTCCTCTCCCTCAGACATCGAGCTGCTGGCGGCCTGCAGGGAAGAGTTCCACCGGCGGTTGAAGGTGTACCACGCCTGGAAGGCCCGGAACAAGAAGAGGAACGCCGAGGCGGAGCAGCGGGCGCCGCGCTCCGTCATGGACTACGGTACGCTGCTTCTGTTCTGGTTCTGAACCGGTTCTGGTTATAATACCTCCTCAGATGTTTAGCTGAAGGTTCTGTTGGTCAGAATACATCAGAACCTTCTAGCCACCTAAAGGTTTGGATCCAACTAGTTTCCTCACAGAGATTCTGGTTCTGAACAGGAAGTTCTGGTGTACAGAACTCCCAAA
The DNA here is from genome assembly GCA_903066815.1 of Brachyrhaphis roseni. Taxonomy (NCBI): domain Eukaryota; kingdom Metazoa; phylum Chordata; class Actinopteri; order Cyprinodontiformes; family Poeciliidae; genus Brachyrhaphis; species Brachyrhaphis roseni. Next base: position 32,574 of record CAEFZY010060929.1, read on the forward strand.
CAGGAAATGGATTTATGTCAGACTTTCAAAATAAAGCTCCTGAGCTTCTGCAGGTTCTGGTTCTGTGTCAGGACCAGAACCTGTCAGACCCGTTTGGGTCGGGCAGAATCGTCTTCATCCTGTGTCTCCGTGTTTCAGATGTTCTGTCTGCAGCCAGAGAAACACGTAAGTTCTGTAGAACCCGGCTAACCTCCACTAACCTGCTGGTTCCGCTGGTTCTGCTCCTAACTGGGCCTACTGGGACTGCTGGTTCTGCTTCTAGCTGCTCTGCTTCCTAGAGGGAGGGGGGGCAGGGTCTCTGGTCTCCATGGCTACCAGACAAAGCTCGTCAGAACCAGAACCAGGCTGGACCTTTGTGTTCAGATCCTAGTCAGAGAGGTGCTGGTTCTGATCTGGTGGTACCGGTCCACACTGGATCCAGAACAAAGTGTGATCGTGCAGAACACGATCAGAACCTGATTGGATCCACCAGGCAGGGAAGGTCCTGTTGGACGCGTCTCAGGTTCTGGTCCTCGACTCTGCTCCATCAGTGAAGTTCCGGTCCAGCTGGTTCTACATCTTCTGGTTCTGGGTCTCGTAGTGTAGGCCCTGATAGACTGGGCCGTCTGGTTCCGGTCCATCTCCATGTCCTGTTGTCTCTTACGTCTCTCGTCCAATCAGCAGCCCAGCAGAGCTTGGCCCCGCCCCTCCCGGCGCGGCAGCAGGACCTGTCGGCCAATCGGCAGCAGCGTTTCTTCCGCATCCCGTTCATCCGGCCGGCGGATCAGTTCAAGGAGCCGCAGCAGAAGAAAGGCTGGTGGTACGCCCACTTCGACGGCGCCTGGATCGCCCGACAGATGGAGCTGCACCCCGACAAGCACCCCATCCTGCTGGTGGCAGGTCAGTGGGCGGGGCTAACGGGGTCACGACCTCTTGTTGCCATTGGTTTCTGGGGTTGGGACTTGGTGTTGCCGCAAAAGATTGTTGGTAGTGGAGCTCAAGCAGAGGTGAAGCGAGGCATCTTTATATGGAGCGAAGTATGCTAGCATGATTAGCAGCTACGGTTAGCGACCGGCTCCAGTCAGAGATGCTCTGTTCTGTTTCTAATTGCTGCAGCAGCGCCCCCTTCAGCAGATGACGCCCTGGGCTTCCACCTATTGGTTCTATGTTGCCGATTTCTTGAACTGGTCCTACAGATAAATGATGACCCGGTTTTCCAGAAGGGGATTTAATCTCTGCAGGAACAAAGACCTTTCGTCTATTTACAGGATCTAGGGGATGTTTGGGATCGCTGGTTCTGTCTAATGGTTCTGGTTCTGCTGCAGGGAAGGACGACATGGAGATGTGCGAGCTGAGCCTGGAGGAGACGGGTCTATCCCGGAAGCGCGGTGCGGAGATTCTGCCCCGGCAGTTCGAAGAGATCTGGGAGCGCTGCGGCGGCGTGCAGTACCTGCGCAGCGCCATCGAGAGTCGCCAGGCGCGCCCCACCTACGCCACCGCCATGCTGCAGAGCCTGCTGAAGTGACGGGGCGCGCCGCCGCTCCCGACCTGCAGGAGGAGCTAATCCCACTAGCCGATTTTAACGTCTGCAGGCTAACGGAGGCTAACATGCTAACTCAGGCTAACAGGCTAGCGGGCTAACAGGCTAGCCGCTGCAGTCGGACCTCCACACCTGGAATATCTCGTTCCTCTAATCATGCATTCCTGATTTATTCCGATGAAGCGTTCCCACCCGGCAGTGGGCCGATGACCCGGTCCGATCCGGTCGGTTCTGCTGGGCCGGAGCGGCGGCGTGAGGCGGAGCCTCTCCTCATCCTGATTGATGCTCGTTTCCGTTCTGGCCGAATGTTTTCCAGACGTGATTGATTTGTTGAATGAATCTCGTTTTTTCTGTTTCTGTTTGATTTGGGAATGTTTTATCCTGGAGCGGCTCTGACATCACTTTCTGTTGGGCTCTGACATCATTTCCTGTTTGAAAAGGAAAATGAAATGATTATGCAACAGCCGAGACCGGACGCTCTGGGATCTGCTTCCTCCCAGACTGTGACGCTCCGGAGCGGATCGACCGGAAAACGAGTTTATTTTTGGGAGAAAGTTTCTACTTTTGTGGCTCCGAATGAGAAGCAATAAAAAGTGCAGGAATCAAACCGGCAAATTGTCTGTTCTCTGCTAGAAACCTGCAGGAGGAGCCGGGTCAGAACCGGCAGATCCAAACGGCATCGACATCCAACCTGAACTGGGCCATCAGGTCGGCATGTTGATGCTGTTAGGAAAGGAACCGGAACCGGTCCAGGAGGTTCTGATCCCCTTCTCTGACCCTGATCTCTAACGGTTGAATAAAGTGTTTCCTGTTCTACTTCCTGGTTCTCTTCTTCCACTCCAAACAAGCTGAAACACAGACTTGAGAAAAACAGAAATATTCAACATTTCAGCTAAAATTCAAATAAATTTAGAACATGTCCAGTTTGAGTCACCAGGCGGAACCAGAACCAGAACCCAGCAGCTGCTTTTATGATCATCCAGGAAATCAAACGGAAACCATCAAGAGACGAAGCTAATTATGTCCTGGTCCAGATAAACTGACCGGATCAGGTCCAAACCTCAGAACCAGCTGTGGACCAGTAACATCTGGCCAGCTGCTCAACTATTACTTTGGACCCGTCCCTTCTGGTTCTCTAGACCAGAACCATCTTAGTAAAGCAGAACATCATCAAAGTTTAGCTCAGTTCAAAAACAGATTTCATTCTGAAGGTTCTGATGGTTAGAGTATTACCGCAATTTCTGGACTATAAGCCGCGACTTTTGTTTCACGCCGTCGATCCTGCGGCTTATACAACGATGCTGCTTATTTGTTTGTGTGTGTGGGTTTTTTTTTTTTTTTCTTTCTTTTCCTAACGCTGCCAGGGGCGCTCCAGCAGAAACGGTAAGAGTGAGACAGGTGGAATATATGTGTGTCGAGGAAGACGCAAGTTAATGCCTCTCAGTGACTTTTACCGTATGTTTTTTAACCAGCCCGGTTTAGTGCTGTGTTACTATGTATGGGCTGTTTGCACGTAAGGCTCTGACGTCACAACCGCATGCTCAAATTTTCGCTTTGAGTCACTATGACAGCTAGAAAAGACAAAGTCGTATTTCAGACACAAGTAAAACAATACTATGCACTTTGTTGTCTTCCTAATATAATGGGATTTTAAGTTTTCATGGATTTCCAAACGATCCTCAATTAATTAGATGGAGACTTATAAATATTGGTCGCTACCAGTTAAAGCTAACGCCGCACAGCTTGTAGTTTGCAGCCTTCACTTCACCCC
>CAEFZY010060930.1:0-26100 GCA_903066815.1 Brachyrhaphis roseni
TAGATAGATAGATAGATAGATAGATAGATAGATAGATAGATAGATAGATAGATAGATAGATAGATAGATAGATAGAAAGAAGGGTGGAGGGACGGACAAATGGTAGGATAGCTCAACAAAGTATGGGATGGATGAAGAGAAGGAGAAATAAATGGTGAATGAACAAACAAACAGGTGGATGTGGATGGATGCACAAAGTGTAGAATTAGGATGGATCAATGGATGGATGGACAGATGGATAGATGGATGGATCAATGGATGGATGGATGGATGGATGGATGGATGGATCAATGGATGGATGGACGGATGGATGGATGGACGGATGGATGGACGGATGGATGGATGGATGGATGGACGGATGGATGGATGGATGGATGGATGGATGGATGGATGGATGGGCGGATGGATGGATCAATGGATGGATGGACGGATGGATGGATGGATGGATGGATGGATCAATGGATGGATCAATGGATGGATGGATGGATGGATCAATGGATGGATGGACAGATGGATAGATGGATGGATCAATGGATGGATGGATGGATGGATGGATCAATGGATGGATGGACGGATGGATGGACGGATGGACGGATGGATGGATGGATGGATGGGCGGATGGATGGATCAATGGATGGATCAATGGATGGATCAATGGATGGATGGATGGATGGATCAATGGATGGATGGACGGATGGATGGATGGTTTTCCAAACCATTTTTTCCACAGTTATCCAAACTTTGTCATTCCAAACATTCCCAGCCTTTTCCAAACTCCGTTCCTCCGCCTCCGTTCTTTGTTGGTATTTTCCCCAGGTTCAGTTTAATCAAATTCCGCTTCTCATGTGAACATTATTTGAAAGCATTTCATTTGCCAATTAGCCAGCTGCTCCACAGTTAAATAATGAATATGCTAATTCTAAAGCCGGGGGATATCTTGTCTTTGGAGCTGCAGCAGTGACATTTATCTAAGTTGGGATCCTCGCAGTGAGCTACAGTTCTGCCTCTGACAAGAGCATAATCTCCTGCTATGCTCCCATACAGACAGATATACATGTTTTCAGCATTTATTTATGTAATGCAGTATTATGTGAATGCATGAAGTACAGTTGGAGTCAGAGGTAATGGTTTATAGGGATGCTTTCCTCCCTGCATGCTGATGTGTTTGCCCACCTTTATCTCATTGAGTGCATGTCCTGACAGTTCTAATTGAAAGCCATGCAGAGCCGAATCGGTGGACGCATATAAACTCGCAGCTATCATCCGTCAGCGGCGGAGGGCCAGAGAGCTGCTGTTCTCGCCCGGGAGCTCAGTGACAGATCCTCCTTTAATGTGCTTACTGCCGTGTTTGGAGCAATCCTTCAGTATGCATGTACTGTATCGCCACATACAGTACTCTGTCAGCCTATTAATTAGCCCATTAAGCCGTGTCCTACTTATGGTGGATGACAGCTAAAACACGCCTGAAGGCATCTGACTGTCCATCCTTTAATCTGCTGTCCATCAACCAGTCTGCAGGTTTTCTTTAAGACTTGTATTACAGAAAACGAGAACTAGTTATCGATTATTCTGACGATTAATCAACTAAAATTCATTCAGGATATTTTTGGTTTAGATTGAAAGATGCAAATTCCTTTATAATTAAGAAAATAAACAATTATTTGCCTAAAATGCAACAACCTGTCATTCCTTTGTAATTTGTAGCAAAGAACAAATATACAGCTTAAATAGCACATCTAAAATAAACATGTTGATTTAACCAATTAATAATTGGATAACAAAGGTGCTAATTTACAAAATATGAACCAGGAGAAGCTTCACTGCCACATGTTTACACACAAAGAAGGTTTTTTTATATCTGAAATGCAAAATGTATATAATTTTTTTTACAGTTTTGGCTTAATTGCTCCTCTGAGGGTTTTGTACTTTCAGCAGTTGACTTTCATTGAGTTTGTATAGTCCAGTTAATGATTAATCAATTAGTTAGCAATTCTTTCAATTATTGATAAATCATGATTAATCCGATTAACAATTCCAGATCTGAAGAAAACTGTGAGATTTATATCTTTAAGCTTAAAGTAACTACATTTAATAAGATTTTCAAGTTTATTTATATTCATTGATGCTGATGTGGAACAAGTGGAGAAAATAGTAAAAATATAATTTCCAATAATACTTTTATTCAACATCAATAATTAAAATTTAAGACAACAGTAAATTAAAATTCTGAAAAATTATAAATTCAAGATTTACTCTAGAAAACTTGTGTTTGTGCGCCAGGGCGGTCATCCATCCAGCAGCCCGTCGTGTTTTTGAGTTAAAATATGTTTAAATCTGACAGGAAATGTGAAAATATCACCTGATAATTACGTGTTATTGGAGGATTAATATCTGAACACCAACCATAAGTCTTAAAAAATGCAAACAAACAAAAAAAACCTGAAATAAATAAGCTATGCTAAGCCTGGTGGGCTTAGCATAGCCCACCATCCTGAAGGATTGCTCCATAGTAAAACCTGGTGACCCGCCAGGCTTATAATACACTGAGGGAAACCCTGGAATTACACGGTAGATTCCCACACCTACTAGCAGGACACCACCAATGTTGACCTATAACCTCAATTATTTTTATTTGTTTTGTTGACTTGTTACAGGATGAAATATATTTATTTAAGTTGTTGTATTAGACTGAAATCTATTCTGCAATATAACTTTCTCACTGGTGGAGAAAAGACGCTGACTACTAATAACTACCCCCAAGAAGCCCACATTTAAAAAATCCAAATAATCCTTTTAATATTTTCTGCAATTTAAACTAAAATATCAAGCAAAAAATGATGTTAGTGTTTACTGGTGAGCAAAGTGAAACACTGCAGACAGAATGTTAAACATGCCTAGAAAAACATCCATTGCATGAATAAAGGGGATCAATGGAGGGGCTTTTAAAAACATACTGCAAGGCTTTAGAGGGTTCCCTTCATCAAACTACAAGCTTCTTTTGAAAGGATTTATGATCCTCTTCAATACTGCTACACTCATATGAGCATTTTGTTGCTGTTGTAAATAATCCATTAACTTAATGGAAGCCTTCATCAGCTCCCAATAAATGTTGGAGGTAATGTAGCTGTTTGCTTCTCTGCTTAATGCTGCAGCCTTGGCAGCTTTGAACACAGTTCTATTTCCAAAAGAGAGATCTGGGAGAGAACATGATGAACCGTCATAACGTCAGTATTCATTAATTCATACTGTAACCCTCGTTATTAGCAGGTAGAACCACCTGCTAATACCTGATGAAATACCAGAGAGATAGATGTTATTACTGTAGACTGTGTGACTGATCTAGCAGGTCTGTTTCAACTGCAGCTATAAAAGCAGCTATCAACTCATCAAACCAGTCATTTGGGTTGACAGATGAACTGCAGCAGAACCGCTAACATGCCCATTAGTGTCAGTCTCCTGTTTTAAGATCCAGTTACTGATCCAGTCCACGTTTTTGGACACCTGAAATAACCTTTAAAGTGTCCGTCATCTGAGTGAAAATGTGGTTTAAATCTAGTAAAAGTTGAATATCTCTGTTGCATTAGTTTTGATTTATTTTTTCGAGATGGATAGTTGCTATAATGCTTAACCGTGGCAACAAGGTGTTGCTTTTGCAACTGAGCTGCCGAGTGGCTTCTCTAAAGCTCAAACACCTGAACTGTTGAATCCCAGAGGAGTTCTGGATACGGAGCAGAACCAAACAGCAGAAAGAGATTCTACACTAACAGAGATTTAAACAGGAGCAGCAAAAGCAAAAGAGCAGGATTAGCAGAGCTAGCTAACAATTTATAGTGTTATCAAGAAGATGATACTTTGGGACTGTCATCGGGTGACAGTCTTCAGTCAGAGGCTTCTTCAGGACTGTTGGAAGACTGACTGCTCTTTGAAAGTACTTGGACTAACTTAATTAGTATCTCCTGCTCTTTTTAAAATTTTAATTTTTAAGGAAATTTGAAAATATGGCTACATAATTACGTCATTGGAAGACACATATTGTAAATTTTACAAAAGCCAAACATACAATTAAAAGAAATAAAAAATTTTGTGCCTCAGTTGTTTCATACTGATTAAAGTGTCCAACATTTTTGGATTGTTTATCCATGACTTGTCAGATTATTTGCTGAAGTTGTTAACGTGTAGATCGGTGAAGACAGGCAGCGGTTACCGAGTTTTGGTGAATTCAGACTTATTAAGTGTGTTTCCATACTTACCATACTGTGTTGCCATTGTGCTTCCAACCATTTCACCAGAGACTCTTTGACTTGTAACACTGTTACTGGTGTATTTAAAAAATCCCCTGTGGTAAATAAATAATGCTCAGCCTGGTGGGGTCACATGTTAAGCCTGGTGGCCCGCCAGGCTTATAATACACTGAATATTTTCTGCCTTCTTCCTTCATTTGGGTCCAATTAAAAACTCAATACAGAAATATAGAAGGTGTGAATTTCCTTTTTCTATCTTTTCTGATGACCTCATGTAACCATTAGTGGTGCTTCTCTATGTCACTGGTGTTGAATCAGTCCTGGCAGAAGCTGGTTGAGTAATATTTACTCTGGCATAATGTAACTCCATGATGGTCGGTCCAAATTCCTCGTTGGCCGGTGCCACGGCGACAGTTGGTGGCAGCGTCTGTCACATCCGCCGAAACCGTCACTGAGTTTAGGAACAAAGAGTCGTGATATCTGGAAGGAGTCTGACAGAAAAGGTGAGCGGGCAATTCATTGCACAATGAAGCAAGAAAAGAAAAAAGATGAAAGGCTCTCTTGAGTAAAATTAAAGGTGATAGCAGCAAAGGGAAATAGAAGTATAGAAGTGTGCTGGGCTGGGAGGAATTGAACAAGCTGGGAAGTGAATAAAACAGAGGGAGCCTTTGAATCCCTGATCTTAAGATCAGAGGGGATGACATTAGCCGAGGATACGACTTCTTTTTATCTCTTATCCTCATTATTGGTCTTTTTCCTCATTGGAAACATCAAATTATGTTCAACAGCAGCAGATCATGCAGGATATGTACTGTAGTTTCTGCAGGAATCCTTGAAAATCTTTGAATTTCATTTAGATGTTCTTTAAAGTTTGAAAAGTGCTTGATTTCTGTGCACTGTAAAACATTTGAAGGTGGTTTAACTTGGAAATGACAGTCAACCTGTTGCCTTGAAAATACAATTTAAGTCAACAAGAAAATGTATTTTAACTCATGAAGTTGATTTAACAAGAGACAAGTTGTCTGAACATTGTTTTTAAGTTCATTAATCTTGAACTGTGAGTTTTAACTTAATGCTGCAATTTAAACAAAATAATTATTTCACAATATCAAAATAAACCTGCTCTATTCTAGTTATTTTCACTCACAATATCAAGTTAAAATAAATACTTATTTCACTTTAGAATAATTTAAATTCTTGTTTCAAATTGCATGAACAAAATTTCTGATCTGACAATGAATTTTATTAAACATCACAACAAATTTAATGTGAACAGAACATTAAAATAAACACGAGTCAGATCAATGTAACGCACTTCCAATCAGAGTACAAAAACACGCCGCTAAGAATTCTGGGAAATAGTTTCCACTCCTGTCTTTTTCTTCTTTCAGTTTTTTAAGTGCTAACCAAAATACTCTAGTTTATTGAACTCTTGGAGGTTTGATAAAATTAATAAAAAGTTAATACAACTTAATAATGTAAGTTTATTTTTCACAAACTCGCTTAAAAAGGCAAATAAACTAAACTAAATGCAGCTCAAATGTTTTACAGTGTGTAAAATTCTTGAAAAAAGTGTAAAAATATTTTGTTCTCGCTCTGAAGTTGAATCAAACCAAACTTTTCTTGTTTTAATTACCAGAATTATTTTTATTTACTGGATTAAACATTTTTTGAGATTTGTTTTTATTTGTGATTTGTTTTTCACTTTCTTGGTTGTATATTCTGTTTTAGCATTTAATCTGATTGTTTCACTGTTTGGATTTTTTAGTGTAATGCATGTTTATTATTCCATGAGTTATTCATCACCTTAAATTTATACATTAAATAATGTTGTTGAAATTGTTAAATTTGTGTTTGTAGAGAAACATTTCAAAATATATATATTTTACTTTATTTTACCTTTTCCCTGCTGTGGAATGTAAAATACTACCATAACAAATATAATCCACTAGTGAAATAAAGCTGTTGTTTATTGTCTGAACTCCACGTTAGTGTGATGCTGGAAAAGTTCTTGAGTTTTACTGTGGGAAAAGTGACCGAACCCCAATCTGGACCCGTCACATCACCACTTTAATCCCTTTTCTTGAACTGAAAGCTACTCAAGTTTTACAAAACTGAAACGTCTTTTATTCAGTCTGGTTTTGCTGCGGATTGATTTCCAGTTCAGCATAAGTGGGATTTAAAATCCAATACAGTTCATTCCTAAACTACAGGGAGAGCTTTATCCCTGTCAGTTTCCAATGCAGATCACTTAGCCAGGATGCGTGGTCTTAATAATCTGGGCTGCTATTGTCCTGAGACGTGGCCTCCAATTAGGGAGCCAGTCGACCTCAAACCTTTGAATTTCATTGTAGCAAATCCAAAAATAAGGACCGTTCTGAATCCCCTTCCCATAATCCCCGGAGTCTATTCTCTGCGGCCCGGCTGGAGCCGCTGACCTCTCCTTTGTGACTGAATTAATCCATAGGCGGAGATAATGGCCGTGTCACTGCCAACGGCAGGAAGTGGCAGGAGGATAATCAATCCACCGCCGTGCCACTCCAATCCCCCACGGCAACCATCGCCCCTCCGCCAAGGAGGAAACAAATACAATTGCATCTTTTATTCAGGATGCAGAAAACCGACTGTTAAAGCTGGACTTGTTTTACAGAACCAACCTTGACATTTAAACTCTTAGAGGAGATGATTTGCTCTGATTTATTCACACGTCTATTAAAGATGTGTGAAAATTCATAAAATAAGTGAAGGTAAGTTCCCCTGGATGTAAACATGACCCATTTCTCCAATGGGAAAGACAAGAGAACATACGATTGATGTACATATTTACTTTAAAGTCCATAGTTGTGTTTCTTAAAGTTTTCTTTTTTAAATCCGAGCGTAATGTTAACCCGTTCAGCAGAAATGACAGTAAATTGATGCTGCTGTGAAAGTTTTATGCTGCTTCTCTTCTCCCTGGCGGTGTGAGGGTCTCCTGTTCTTTGTGCAGAGCCAAGTTTGCTTCCAGTATTTGCTGGTGTTAAATTGAACTCATTTGTCTCTGTAGCCCTGACATGTTCAGTGTGCCAACGGCGGCACCAAAGCCCAAAGCATGATTGATCTACTCCACGTGGAATCGCTTGAGGTGCTCTTTTTTATTTTATTTATGGAAATCTACTTTTTATTTTCAGGTTTAAGTTCATTTGTTGAAAGGATTTTTCTTTAAAAGCTTGAGATTTGTCTCTTAATTTGTTTGCTGAAGGTTGTTGTGCCGTCTTCAGCCTCTCCACAGTTAGCCACTTATTGGTCCTGAAGGTTTCCTGCTCTTAAATAAAACTACACTTTAGAAGCAGCTGTATTATAATTTTGCACAACCTTCACTATTTCTGTTCAGTGTTTTTAAATAGAAACAAAGTTAAGTCGACAATAGTCCTTAATTTAAAAGAAATAATACTGAAAATCAATGCAAAGGTTCAGTTTCTGCTTTGAAAAAGTAAAAATTTTAATTTTGACAAAACCTGTGAAGTTTGTGTAAATAAATAAAAAAATTATATGGAAAAATGAGCAATTTCTGTTGATCTAAAATTGCACAAAGGTGATTTAAACATAATTTCTTAACATTTTGAAGCTTTTCCCAGTTTGAACAAAAGAAATTTACAGCTTTTATTGATTTTACTTTTACAAATCAATCATAATCAACAAAAAGTTGCTTTTTTTTGACAAAAATTCTTATAAAAAACCTTTAAATATCAAAATAAGAAGTGATTTTTACAAAAAATAATGACAAATGATTTTTAATGACTAATTGGATTTGCAACCTGTTGAATTAGTTCAGTCACTTTAAAGTGTTGAACATTTTATGTTACATATTTTTGTTCTTATTTTGTAGAAATCAGTTTTCACACTTTTCATTTGACAAAAAAAGCCAAATTTTGCTGAACGTTATTGATTTGTAAAAGCAATAAATTATTTTGACAAATAAGCTCACCTGAAAAGCAGGCCGCAAGACGCTAAGAGAAGTCACTAAAAAGTTAGGAAACGTGTTTTGGTTTGAGGATATTTTTGTTTAATCAAATTAAATTCTGAATTAATAATAAAATTATAAAGTTTCCCCCATAAAACTTGTTAAGCCCGGTGGTTGGGCGCTGCGGCAGTCATTCATCCGAACATACAAACTAAACAATAAAAATACATAAAAAGATGTTTGCTTGTCACTCAAGGACACCAAGCTTCTCCTTCCTTTTCCGTCTAACATTAGACCATCAAAGTTTATTGAAAACATGTTGGGATAAGTTGAATTTTTTCCCATTTTTGGGGTGTTACAGAACTCATTTGTGTTGTACAGTCAGTCGTATTCGGGGCGTCTGACTGGTAGAATTACATATTGTCATAGTGAGCCTGACTGGCATGCTGGGACTAAATAATAGCCTCTTTTTTCACCAAACAGCGAGCGGCTCCTGGTTGGAGATGAAAGCTAAATTGAGCATATCTTTAGCGCCAAGACAGACAAATTGCATGTCCTTGTTTTGAACAGTGTGAATATTTGATTTTTAACCACTTTTAAACACAAAGGAGGATTTAATGTTTGTGACAGACGAAAATTGGCGTGGGTGGTATTTATTTTTAACCCTTGATCCAGGTAAAAGAGAGCAAATTCAACAATCTCCACTCGTCTACAAGTGAGATTTGGCCGTTTGAGAAAGAAAGTATGCAGAATCGTTTTGCAACAGAGTGTGAGCATGTTCTACTTGAAGATCTGTGACAGTAAAATGTGTCCACAGTGGTTGTTAAGGTTAGCCTTTGCTTTGCTTCTGTTCCCTTCTGAGGCGCCGCCATGAAAGCTTTTAATCACCGAGCGTGAGATTATTCAGACGCCGCACAAACACACCGCCGCCGCTCTAATGGCCGCTGATAAAGACGCTGCTCCTTCTGCTGCATCGAAGTTCACAAGCGACCAACCCAGAGTTTCCACAATAACAGAGTCAAGTTACAACCACAAAGGTTTCATTTGGGTTTTATGCAGTAGATCAACACAGAGTGCTGCAAACAATACGAAATAGTCACAAGAAAACCCAAATGTTGCATCACAAACTATTCACTCACAAATCCTCAAAACAAAAACATCAAGTTTTACCTAAATGTGTGAAACCTGACAGTTTTTGCTGCTGTTGCGTTTTTTTAACCGTAGTTTAACTTTTTACTGCCTAACAAAATCCTTCACCTCTCTTGAAACAGTCCAAACGTTTTGTTGCATGAGCCAAAACTGTAGATTCAAAAGAAAAAATCCAACCTAAAATCAATCAAATAGAGAAGCTTTTATTTATTGCAGATCCAAAACTTGGAAGGGATTTTTATGACTGTTGCAGGTAGAAAAAAGGAGTCAATTTCTGACAAAAACCTATATATCTAGAGATTAATCTGTTTTTTTGTAAAGAGTTTCTTTTAACCTAAAATCAGATTATTACTCAAATTAATCTAAAAATTTCTGAGTTTTTAGGGAAAAATTGACTCCTTTTTTTCTACAGTGACACTAATATGCTTGTCAATTAGCCTATCAGAAGCTTCCAAAGCCATGACATCATAATTTAAAGAAACAGTAATCACTGTGTATGTAAACTTCTGATTGTGAAGACATTAATAATCAATTTTCTCTTTCTCATTATTGTGATTTAGCAAATATTTGCAGGAATGACTTTCAATTAGCTGGGTTTCTATTCTTTCACGCTGGCGAGTCGCTCTCTAACCTGTTTGCCGTGAACCTCGACTCTCCTCTGAAAATCAAATGCTGCCTCCGAGGCCTGGAGTTTTTATTACTCAATCTCTTTCCAGACTCTATTGAGTATCCCTGCTAGGAGTGGGAAGCCTGGGTCGGTCTGCTTAGTGTAATCAGTTCAGTCTGCCACCTTCCCACCAGATCAATATGCAGCGCTGGCTTATTTTTGAATGCCTGGTTATTCACAAGTTCTCACAGATCATCAGAAGCAAACATCTCGCCCACCTCAGCTGGTCTTCATTGTCTCCAAACTCCAGACTCTTATTGATCTGATTGTTGCAGAAAATGAGACTCAGACATCAAACATGCCTATAGTCAATCTTATGAAGCTCATAGCGATTGAACTAAAATGTTCTTTGACTTCTTTTGCTACTATAAAAACAAAACTACAGTTGATTAGATTAATTTTTCAGTCTGTGCTCATTTAGATTTGATTTTGCAAAAGCTCTACTGCAAAGGAAACAAAGGGTCAGTTAATGAGCAGAAGAAGAAAAGACAGTAAGTAATAAATAACTCTTATCTCTTTAGTACAAAACTTTTAAACAAGTCCGTTTAAATTACCAAACTGTGTGTTTTTACTTCAAACCAGGACCAAGCCATAACGTCATTATCAATGGGTTTTTTTCAAATTGTTGAAAGGCGCCGTCATCTTTAAAGAAACCTTTAATATTGCTTTATTTTTGGGATTAAGCAAATAGAAATGATTTTGGTCATTCCAACTGACCTAAAAGAGAAAAGTTTTGTCTGATTTACCAAAATAATAAAAGGTTATGTCTCCTTGTATCATCATACATTTTAGGTTTCCCCTGAGAGAGATTGGTGACGTAAGGAGAGAAATGGGAGCAGAAAAGAAAGGGCGACAGAGATAAGAGAAATAAGACTAATAGATTAGACACAGGACTCAGAGCCCAGATAGTCGAAGCTCCTGCCTGATACCCTGTGAAGAATGATTCTGTTTTTGAAAAGGGAATGCGGATAACAGTATTATCTCTCACCAATGTGTACAGGCCCTATTTTTTCCTGTGTTTCCATAAATATGAGCCCAATATCCAAGAAAATGTGATTTATTCTGTCACTGTGTGAGGCCCCAGTTTATTCATAATCTGGAATAGAAATCATCTCTTTTGATGGAGGATAAAGGAGGCAGAGGTTATGAGAAAACACCAAGGATATACTGCAGACTGTTTGTTTAAACGGGACATCCAAGAATATTTTCCCTCTCCGTTGCTTGTCTTGTTTGGCATCAAAAGCTCTGATTTCAGGCAGCATGTGAGGCTTTGTTTACTCTCCTTATTTCTGACCTGGCTGATGATTGCTTTGACACTTGAAACTCAACTGTTTTCTCTTAAATGCCCTTTGACCCAGACTTCACTGTCTGCCAGGTTTCCAGAGGCTTTAAGGGTTAATTCATGAGGCGATGTTTTCTAACAGGATGAGCATTTATTGCGCCGTTTATCATCAATCGTGATACATTTTTATCATGGTGAGATTTTGATTTATCATTGTTGCAGTAAATTCCAATTAATGATATAACTGTTTCATCCTCTCTGTTCAATAAATCAATCAACATATTTCAGCAAAGTCGAAACATAAACACATCATACAGTCACCAGTAACAGACTTTACTTTTTTTTTTCAAGTACCATAAAAGTGTCAATAAATTTGTAAATATGATTGAATGCAGTTGCTGTTTGCATTTTAATGATAAAAATCACACTTCTTTAAGTGAAGCGGATAACAAATGATATGTTTTTAATTGCAGTTACTTAAAAAAGTAGTAAATAGTTCATATCTTCACTTATTATTATCACAGCAGTACCACAAAGTATCGTGATAAAACTTTAAATCTACCATTAAACCCAAAGTCGGACCAAAATCTCAACTGTTTTTGAGCACAAAATGCTAAAACCATTTTACAACAAGTCCAATTATCTCTTATTTGCATCTTTTAAAGTGTTTCTTTGGACCTTGGTTTCTTTTTCACTTGCGTTGTTGGTTCTGGTGTCTCATCTTCCTCTCAACGATTCAACATGGACTCTGTAGCGGAAATGGATCCTGTAGAATCTGTCCTGTTGAATGTTTTCACTGGGAACAATCCAAGCTCACATTCATGTCGATAAAAACGTTGCTATTATAAAGACATGAGGACACAAAGAAAATGAGCAAAACCTACAGTTTTAACCACCTGCTAGATAAGATCAAGCTGCCTCTCCATGCTAATTATAAAAAGATTACACATCTGTCTGAAAGCACACATCTGTGCGTTCGCACGTCGCTGCATGAGGTCCATCAAGGCCTCTGCGGCTTAGAGCTTAAGAGGCTTAAGGAGGGAGACATAAATGGCGAAGCAGCTGGAGAGTGGAAAGCAGAGATACAGAGAAGGTGTATGAGAGAGTGGGAGATAATAGGTAGCTGTGGCTTCTGTTTGAGACTCGCTACTGTATGTTGCTACAATTGGATATGGTTGGCTGAGTAGAGCCAGCTTTCCCCTCACTCCCTGTTCCTCTGCAGCATGAAAGCAGGTTGGTGAGTTGGAGGGACAGAAATATGAACTCTGGGAATCCACTGGTGTGGCTACAAACGAGCCAAAATGACCAGGTCAAAGTTTAAAACCTCAAAATCATAAGATCTTTTTAAAATCTCCTTTCGCCTACTTCATGCTGTCAGACAGGTGCTATTTTAAAGACAGGTTGTCTTTATTGTTAAATCAAGTTTATTGGTGTAGTAAATATCAACAGCAAGACAATTCAAAGTGCTTTACATCATATAACACAAGAACCAGTTTTGTTAAACAGCAACTATTTTATCAAATAATCAAAATCATCAATTAATCAATCCACTTACTACTGATCAGTTTTCTGGAAGTTTGTTCCACATTATAGGAGTGTAGAAACCTGAATGCTGTTTCTCCATGTTTAGTTCTGATTCTGGTTTTCTGTCTCTGACAAGATTTTTTGTTTTATTTCAGTTTCTGGCGGGAAAACTATAACTGTTAGTGAATAGCTGAAATCCTCCAATATTTGAGATCACCTTTAAAAACTGTTTTCTTTTTTTTCTGAAAGGTTTAGAGAAGTTCAATTCAAACAATCAACACATTTTTCATGAATAATTTAGTTAGATTCCACAAATAGCCTGAAAAGAAGTTAAAAATTTTGTGAATCCATAAGAATCCGTAGGAATTTAGTGAAAGTTTGTTTTAACTTACCCACTGAAAAGCTGCAGATCCCAACCACACAACCCATCTGTCAGAAATGCTGACTCTGAAGTGTTTCAGAAGCTAATTTCATGCTGCAAATCATTCCTGCCATTGCAACACCTCTGAAGAAACGCATAAGATACACAAGTTCTGCTGAATACAAAACATAGTAATTAGTATTTTATCAGCTGCCTTCGTTTGCTCTTTGTCTGCCCGTTCTTCTGCTTGTTTTTATTGCTTCTCTGTCTTCAGGGTTCAAGGGAAGAATTCCCTTTTATTCCTTCTCAAAATCACACACAATTAAAGCAGAGCATTTTTGGCCTCAGGGCCAAGCGCTGTGTGTGTAGAGCATTCACCCTCCCTTCCACCCACACACTCAAAATAAAGGGATTCAGCACACATGCACCTTCCCACACTCTATGTACGAAAACACAAAGGCTGCTTCTCTTTGGTGCATTTTATTTGGCTATGGCTTTAATTGAGCTTTTTTTAATGGAGAAAAAGGATTATATATTCACACACCTCTCTTCCTGGCAGATGATTGGACACTTTTCTTCCTTATCAGGCTGCTGCTAAAAACAACTTCAAGGATGACAGGTGGCATAAAAAAGCACCAGGAGCTTCTCCTTCAGCTCACAGACAAAAATATATCAACTTAATATTTATCTGTACCATTCTGGAAATTTTAGTTACCTGGCAACTTATTTTCTTTTTGAATTTAGATTATGTCTCAGAATTCAGACAGAAAATTCAGCTTTCATATCAACCAGTCAGACTTTAGTGTGGAGTCCCTCAGGGTTTTGTCTTCAAATCACTACTTTTTCTTTTATACGTATCTCTTTCTTGGAGAGATAATGAATAATTTCAATTATAAATCAATTAATTTAAGTACATTTTAAAAAAAACAAAGATCAAATGGGGGGCCTTGTTCCCTGAGAGGGACACAAGAGGGGAAGAGGAAAAAAATGTATGTTAAATATTGATGAAGACGACCAGATAATTTATAATCTAATCTAAGTAATTAGTGGTTGTGAAACTACAATAATGAAGGAAATGCTGTATGATCAGTCACTTTTGTTGTCAAACTGCAGGTAATGAAAGATTAAGTGGGAGCTAACATGCTAATATTTCACAGACGTTACTCCTGGTTTTAAAAGGATATTTACATGACTTTACCTCCTGCCTTTGAAAACAGTTTAAACATCTAATTTGTTGTTGTAACCTGTAGCTTTTTTGATGTGAAACATGAAACTTTGTGGCCGCCTTTTGAGATTACACTGATTGATTTGTAATTGTTGTTTGGGAATCTGAAGGATAGTAGCTGATTGGCCGTCGTTGACTCTTTACAAATGGCAATCAATACTTTGTTTCTGGTCTTTTTTTGCTCGCCTCCAGGAGATAATAATTGGAGCTGATAATTGTTACCAGGCTCATAACATATTGACCCGATCGCCTTAATGAGCCGATTGAACAGAGACGGCCATGCCTGGAAAAAACGAAGCAATTATCACGTCTGTGTGCGTCGCCTGCTTTTACGACAGCGAGAACAAACAAATTCCCACTCGTCATATTTCAAACTCAGTCGTATGAAACCCCGTATTCAGCCACAGTAACGACTTCTGGGATGTACATCTTGCCTCATCGGGGAGTTAAAGGATTAACTTGATTCTATTATTCACACCAAGTAGCACAAGAAAAAGCCCAGGCTCATTTTTCCTTGTACCTGCAGGTTCTAGTGAGCAGCTTATTACACGATCAATCACGTACCCCGCGAACAGCGCCGAATCAATTAATAATTGAAAACCTTTAAAGTACTTGAAGCGCTGATTGGAATGTGCCTTAAGTTAGAGGCAGGCAGTGTGGAAGGTCACGAGGTTAAACAGGAGAGATTAATCAAGCTCAGAACTGGACTTGGATTCGTTTAAAACAATGAAACAATGTATCTCTCTCTCTCTCTCTTTGAGGATGTTATGCATTACAAATCAATCAAGTTTATTTATATAGAACATTTCAGCAACAAGGCAGTTCAAAAAGCTTTACATCAGAAATACAACATACTTAACTTACTGGTAGGTTTAGCAGAATAGAAATAATCTTTATTGTCACTCGGTGAAGAAATTCAGACTGGCAAATAAATATGCAGCTGAGAAGAGTTTTAAAAATGTACAAAAATAACATTTACAGGAATGTAAACACTGAGTTAGTTGAGATCATGATGGTTGATGAGAGGAAGGACCTTTGGTTAAATAGTTAGTGCTGAAAACGTAACAAAGTGTAGAAAATGATCCGTTGCTCAACTTGAATTATTTTAAATCCTTTAAAATTTAAACCAAAACAAGGAAGACATGAATGAAAACAAAACCGCTGTTTAAATAAATGGAAGAATCACTAAAATGGTCAATTAATGGAAATCAACTTCAACTGTTTACAGAATATGTTCAGAAAATGGACATTTTGTCAGGATTAAAAATATATTTTATGAACTCTTTAAATTATTTTGTCTCTTATGGGTCTAAAAACCACATAAAACTGAATTAAAGCGACAGTGAAGGCGTCAGGTCGATTTGTTGCATCATCATCTTGCCTTATGTTCAGGATTTTGGTTACAAACCAACAAATTTAAGATCATTTAATCCAATAAAGTTCTGTTTCTGAGGGGGGATGAAACAGTTGGAAGAATTTGTGGAGTATAGTCCAATCATCCTGAACTGGAATACCTGTTAACAGGTAACAGAAGTGGGTCAACTTCAACAAGGATCACTGAAATAAGAGTGTTTATTTCCGTTTTTAAATAGTGTAATGTTGCTGTCTTTTCTCAATTTGTTTAGATTGAACATATATTTTCAAACACAATAGAAAAAAGTGAGTATCTGAGTTAGAAACTGATCATAAGTATTGATAAATCGGCTCCTGGACGTCTTCATGCTCACACTGTAGTTAGTGCCGATCTACTGCCATCTATAGGCGTCTCTGCGCCACGGCAGATTGCTGCCAGTGATTTCTGGAGAGCGTTGCTGCCGTAGGCTGCAGCCATCCCTCCTACAAAAGCAGCAGATAATGATTTCATCATTTTCCCGATTATTGACAGGCGCCTTGAGCTCTACTATTAAGTTCCCAGTGTTGTGGAGCGAATTAACATCCATTAGAATATGATTATTCAGAGAGCGTGTGGTGGGATGTTGATCCTAACGAGGGCTGCAGCTCCAACATTGGGGAAAAAAGGATATGTGGGGTTTGACAGGCTCATCAAATATCCAGGTCCAGACAGCGACGTGTTGACTGCAGCGCTGCATCAGGAGCCTCTGGCCTTAAAGTGACCTCCTCCATGCAGAGCTGCCAATCACCGCTCATTAAACATCAAGACGCATTCTCCTCTCCACCAAGCCCAGATTTAAAGAGCTCTTTATCCCGGTTTCTCATTCTTCGTGTTTTCCAGGTGAAAAAACACCTATTGTGTCATTTTAGTGGCCATTACAATAGAATATGTGGAAGTGTTTGAGCTATAAAAGGCTTTTTCAGTCTGAAAAATGTATTGTTGTTAACCATTGCCAAAAAGGCCATTTCTATTAACTGGAAATATTGGAAAAATTTGGCTAAATGATATTCAGTTATATTATAAAGAACATAATTATTACTGTATATAATTTAACAAACTCTACTTTGTTGAAAAACTTAATTGTATTATTAGATCCATCATGTCTTTATATTTACTTTCCCTTTAGAGGCAAATTATTGGTTTGTTATTATTATTACTTGATATTCTTCATTTCTTTATGCGCTGATACTGATAATTTCTTCTACATTTTATATCAGATGAGGATGTTTTGAGTAAATATATGGAATTACTCATGGAAAATTCAACTATTTTATGATGTTTTTACATGGAACATATTAAAAATTCAGTTTGGGAAGCTGACATAGTTTGGAGCAATGCAACTTGACGTCGTATTGGTTGGTATTTGGAAAGCACCATTTATTTTCCTTCGCTGTACCTCAAAGAATGGAGATAAGGATGCAAGCTTCTGCAATTTTGCTAAAACTGTTTAAGAAATAATTTGAATTTGCGCCTGTCAGGCAACACGAAGCAGGATAAAAGATCCACAAACGCAACACATCATTCTCTGATGTAAAGAAACTCAAGTCTTTGCTGTCAGTTTATAAAGTTTATAAAGCAAAAAGCTTTTTGGAGAAACAGGAGACGTCCACTGTCCTTCTGCTGATGCAACACACCTGAGTTAAGGTCAGAGGTCACGTTTTAACAATCACAAAGAGGACAAAACGTCAGAAACAACATAAAAATCCATAAGTGGAATATATATTTGGTATAAAACTAGCAAAGCATTTCATTTCACACCAACAGTCAAACATGGCGGTGGTAGTATGATGATCGGGGACTTCTACGCTGCATCAGAAAATCCTGAAGAACACTGACTCAGTTTATGATCTTTTGCTTCAGATACAGATGGACAGCAGGTTCAAGAAAAAAGCAACAGATTTACTGTGGCCTAGTCAAAGTCTATGACCCTAAATGTGTCGCTAATGGCTTTCAAAGATCCTCCACAGCGATGTGAAAGACTTATTTCCAATTATTACACTGACAGTTCCACAACCCTGTATTAGATTTCTATTCAATTCTTAGAAACATTTAAGTAAACTTTTTCTTGGCTTGTTTACGCATCGACTTTCCAAAACAAGATTTCTTTCTTTCTCAGTTCACATTCAGAGATCCAGAATGTCTCGCCTGCCTGTGTTTTCTCCAGCAAATCAAACAGAAGTGTTATCGACTGCTGTCCTGATTCCTCTCCGTTAAAAACCTCCCCCACGTTTCTTCAAATCATAAACCATTGTCCCTGCAAACGGCGAGACAACGGGTCGGATCCAAACATCTTCATACAATAAGTCGGTCATTCTGACTGAAAGTGGTTAAGATTTAATTAGAATCAAACTGTGACAATGTGTAAAAACCTTCGTCATAAAAGACTTTCAGATATAAAAAGGCACACTTGTTGCAGGATTGAGCACAAAGTATTGTGCACATCTTTTTTGTAGTAACCGTTATTTATTCTGTTTTCTCTTCCAGCTTCACTGCAGGTTTCCATATCCTTGCACAAGGTGGAGTTAAGCGTTGGAGAGTCCAAATTCTTCATCTGCACAGGTAATTTAAAACATTTTATTTGTCCAGAAGGAAATTTAAATGCTGTTGTAAATCATCTTAACCCAAAATTCTTCAAAGATCTCCAGTAGCTGTCTGTAATACAACAAATTCAAAGTCACCTCTGACTAAAGACATTTTGTTTTTCTAAAAGTCTCATGAAGAAGACGATATTTTAAATGTTAATGGTCTGAACAGGAAATATCTCAGGTAGCAGTCAGTACGGCCACAAATCTAAAGATGCTTCTGACTGAAGAAGGTTGCTGTGACATGCTAACAGCTCAGTAGCTTAGCAGAGATGATATTCCACAGTTGCTAACCCACCTCGTTTGCTTTAGCAGCTCCTCTTTAACTCTCTGTCTGGGCGGATTTGAAGTTTCTGTTTATTCAAAATGTTTCTTCTCCATAAAATCTCCATAAATCCCGTAGCGGTGAAGCGCTGTGAGGATTGTGGGTGTGTTTGCTGTCAGCTACACCATCCTGGATGCCCTGTCACTACAGTTTGTCCCTTTCTGAACGCCACACGTGCACAGCAGCAAATAAGCCGTTGTCGGGGCCAACGGCGGCTCGGCGGGGCGGCCATGCTTTCTGGCAGGCACGGCCCGCCTCCTACTGGCTGCCGTCTCTCTCCTGCCAACCCACTCGACAGGGGGCTAACAATCAAGAGGGTAGAAACGCGCTTGGAGGATTGTAAGGGAGAGTTAAAGCAAACTGAGCAGTGAAGAAATGGAGTGGAGGGGTAGAAACACAGGAAATGAATAAAACCAGAGAGAGAAAAAGCTTTTAATGTGAAAGGCTTACAGAAGAAAATGGAAAAGCTTTTGAAGAACTGTGAAAATGTGGAAGTGTTTGTGTCACCTTTTCCACCCTGGACTGTTAGCATGCTAGCAGGAAGTTCTGCCAAACGCAGGAAGCTGAAACCAACCTGCAAACACAAAGTCTGAGCTGTTAAAGGGATTTTTCAGCTGCAGTCATCTTCCAACAGCATCAAGCTAGCATTTATAAATATAAATTTATATTTAAAATAGCATTCAATAATACAATTACACAAATAATAGGTCCATTTCTCATATTAACTGATGTAGGCTGCAGATGTAGCCTGGAGGACAGAATATACTTTTTTAAAATATTCTTTCTGTTATTATTCATCCATGAAGAAAAGCAGAGATATTTTTATCTGTATGTAGCTGAACTTTTAACATTATTTAATTGGGTTCTCCAGAACTTTGACCTCAGATTAGAATCTCATTAAAATAAAGAGGAAAAATTGGTAATTAGTTCTTAGTTTGTGAGTAAAAAGCATGATTTAACTAAATCTGATCCTTTTGGCAAGATGGTTCCATAACCAATCCCCATATTTAAATCATAAAGTTTAAATATGATTTTCACAATCTGGATCGTAATATATCAAGAATTAACAATTAATTTCTCCAGGTTGAGTAATTTATATTTAAAATTTAAAGGAAGCAAAAACATCCTGGATATCAAATAGATACATCTATTTAATCTTTCTATCTTTAATATTAATCACATTAAGGTCCATTTTTCTCTTGATTTATAACCATAAATATTACAAACACATTAGTTTTATGTACTGCTTTTGTTTTCATGACTTGTATAATTTAGAGTTTAGTATTAAAGAGACTTAAACCCTTTGATAATTTCACATTTTTTAAAATCTCAGATTATTTCCTTTGAAAATTATGCCTCAAAAGATATATATAAGATTTTAAACAAGATTTATATGTGGATTAATCTTGTTTAAAAAATCAGAATTGCTGCATTTTTATCCAATGTGAAAACTTAGACTTGAATAAAAAAATATCAAATCTTTATTTTATTTGAGAAGATACAAAAAAATGAGACTTTTTTGTCACTGAAGCCACTTTAAGCCAAAATAAACCAATTAAAGGATTGGGTTATAATCGCACATTGTTGTGAGATTAATTAAAGAATTGTAGGTTTGGTTTCACAGAGATATATCAATCAATCAATCAATCAATCACATTTCAGTAAGAAGGCAGCATGAAAAAACACAAAGTTTAACAATTGAAACATTACATTTTGCCCAGGTTCATTTATTATGGTCCAAAATAACTTTAAACTGGTGGATTTTTAGTCTAGATTTAAGGAAACTCAGTATCTTATTAGAACAATTGAAAAACTGAAAATAAATTTGTTTATCTGGCTTTTTATGTGGCTAAAAACCTTGTTTACAAGAACATAAACTAGTAAATATTGTGAATATGACATTGTTATTAGATATTAGATGTTACTGCATTGCTATCAGAACATCTTGTTAGTATCAGATGCTTTTAAAGCCATAAACAAAGTCATCTTTTTATGATAACTAGCGGTTTGATAATTTATAGCGTCACCTGAGCTGCTGCACCTGAAACACCTGAAAGCTTGAACCACTGGGTCCAATAGTGGAACCACTTTCAGCTTTTGTCCCAGAACAGAAGATTTGACACCTGGTGACTTATTCTTGCTTTTAAGGAGAAAGTCTGAGAGGCTTCCCATCAGCGGGATCTGTTTTTGTTCTTCCCCTCTCAGCACAGAAAAGCTTTATTTTCTGTTACATGGCCTTCGAAAAAGAAACTGTAGGAGGCCAAGAGAGGAAGGAGAAGCTGAAAGAGAAAAAGTTGGGAGTTTTAGATTGACCTTTAGGAAGAAGTTGAAGCTAAGTAGTCCAAAGAAAGTCCATTTGTTCCTGTGTCAGCTTGTTCTTTCAGATATTTTGTTATTTGGATGTTTTTAGAATCGTCAGAAAGCAAGAGGTAAACTAGAGAGCAACTTTTTGTCAAAAGGAGGCAAATAAAGTTCCCTGATATTTATTGAAGATCCAAAACTTTAAAGAGATTTTTACGACAGTGTTAGGATCATTATAGATTAAAGAAAATTTCACCAAAATATTAGAAATTTAGTGATTTGTCTGGTTTTTTTGTATGAAATGTTTATTAATCTAGTAAATTTCTTAGTTTTGTCTAGAAGATTTCTGAAAGTTTTACTGCAGTGGCCCTAATACATTAACATTTATGATATTTTTACAATAAGACAAACCTGCTAGAACGTTTAGACAACACCGATATAAAGGATAAAACCTTTAATGTTTAGAGCCAGATATCTTTGTTTGGTTTTAGTCTCTTTCTTTGTTGCTGTTGTAGTTTGTTGGCTCTCAACCCAACCTGCAGTTATTCCCGTTAAGCACCAGTTCTGCTGTAAAGGAACATTACAACCTTCATGGTAGCTGTGGTAATTGCTACCTGCTAACACTTAGCCACCCTGTTAGCAGCTGTTCTGCTTTGTAGGTATTAATCATTTTAACCTTGCTACTCTGCTGAAGCAATTACTAAAGATTATGGGAACAGGCCTGTCTAAAGGTGCTGGGTTGGTTTAATTGTGTGTTTTTTGAGTGTTTTATTCCAGTGGCCTTCACAGTTATTAGCTCTCCTGGTAGAGAAGTGTGGAGAAAAATAACTAGAATTGATCCATTTCTTTTATGCACCAGTTATTCAATGAGGAAAGAAAATCTCTGAAAACTGTTGATTTGGTGTCTAAATAAACATGTTTATTTTGCGCATGTGATTAGAAGCATCTGTCCAGATATTTACATTTGTGACAGTAGGTTTAAAATTAAAGAAAGCCATAAAAACACAGTTTGCAGGTGGATCAGACATGCTTCCCTGATCTAATACTCCAGTTTTTGTTTCTGTTCTTCCTGTCTAATATGTCACAACTCAATGAATCATTTGTTGAAGAGCAAATACAGGTGGAAAAATCTAAATATGTCGGAACTTAGTTGACATTGACTAATTGCAGTGACATCATAGCAACGTAAGCGGAAATATGTCACAGCACCTTGCAGGTTTTATTAGCTATATTTATAGCAAATATTGACAAAAAAAATCTCCTTATACTAAGTCTATTATCCAGAATTAAAAGAACAAGAAGAACGTCATCCGGCATTTATTCATTAGCAGCAGAGCTAATGAAAGTCGGTCCAAAATATTTATGTTTTAACTTCCATTGAATGGGCCAGTAACATCCAAAGCAGATGCTGATGATCTGGATGGCTGCAAATGATTACATTAACCATAAATATGCTTTTGGAACATCATTAAACAAACTTATTATGGACGAATCGCCTCAGAATGAAGCTTGAACTTCATTTTAGTGTTTCTGGCTTCAAGAAATGATAAGTTCCTACACAGGAGCTTTGCATTGAACTGAACGGCTCTAAAGATGTTATGCAAACTGAAAACCCCTGGATGGTGTTTCATCATCTCACCGGTACCTGAAATGAAAACTCCCACCAACACCTTCGTTTCCTTCTGTTACACACACTGGTTTTGTCTGAGTACCCGATAACACAGCAGCTCACAATCTCCTCCTGGCGTCAGATAAAAGCAGTAAAATGAATAAAAAATAAAGAACTTTTAGAAAAGATGGCACAAAAAGTTTGCAGTTCTGCAAGTATTTTTTGTGAAAAGGTAATAAACTCATCCAGTTCTTTGGTTTTGTGTTTTGTCCTAACTAAGATTAGCAAATTATTTATTTGGAATAGTTTGAAATTTTCCATATCAACATTATTAAATGTTGATCAGTGGCACCAATATACACTTTTAGATACTTAAAAGTGTATAAGTATCTAAATAATTATCTAAGTATCTAATAGAAATATTGTCCGTTTCTTGTATTACAGAGCAGATAAAATTGTGACAATAAAATAATTTTTGCATTTCAGTTTGACAATTCTGGGCCTTGTGGGAACAAATTTGAACAAACTAGAGCTGATTTAAGTGATGCTAGACTCAACTTCACTTTTATATTTAAAGTAAGGAACAGCTTGTATCTTGTTTTAGTGGGATTACAGTACATTTCCAGTACAGACATAAATGACTGAGAACGTTCCCTCCCTGCTTTAAACTGGCCTCTTCCTTGAGTTTTACAGGGATGTTCCTGGTAAATATTGGCTCCAGCAGACATTTATACACTGTAATCTTCCGCTCGCAGCATGCTTCAGTTCTAGAAACCTTTACATATTTGTTTTTTTTTACATTTCCAAGCCTATTCTAATCTCCAAACGAGGGTTTTGCTGCTGCCAGCGTTGATAAATCAGAATACCTCCATGTCTGCATTTTGCTAGCCTCTGGAGAAGTGGTCATCATTGTCCTGCCATCGCACCTCTCAGTCAGCGCTTACTTTTCCTGCCAAGATGTCGCCGTGGCGCCGGAGCTTATGCAGATTTTAAGATGTGCTATTCACGCAGATGTTAAGACACACAGAGGGATGCCAGGCTGAGTGTGCAGAACGGGCCGGCACGCTGCACACTCCTGTCTTCTCCCATCATCTTTGATTCAAATGGGGCTGTCACCATGCCGGTTGCATCAGCTCGAACTCATAACTGTATGTGCTGTCAGAAGGCTGTATAATGCGGAGAGGCGATAACATTGTGGTGCTAGCAGGTGGAAAAAGGCAGCTGCAGTGATACTGAGCACTTATCTGTTCCTTTCAAGTGCCCACATGAGGCAAAGGAATCTGCTGGGTGCAGGGATGGTGTACGATCAGTGTGCTTTGAAGCTAAAAAGTGGCAGAGGAGGAGAGTTAGCTTATTTGTTTGCTCCACCTTCCCTCCTTCCATTAGGTTTTACCTCCAGGCTACAATCACCACTATAGACCATATAGGTCACACCTCAGTTTTGCTCAAGGGCATCTTGTATTTAATTTGTTGGCTTCTTTTACCTCTGGGTTTTGCAGAAATCCGCCATCTTCTCCTATTTAGGAAATTGTAAAACTGAGGATCTGTCTCTGGTCTTGTTCTGGGCTGATGGATAAGCCAGATAATGGGCTGACACAGTCGCTGTTTTATTAACACGCCTTCCAGACGAGGGGCACCTGCTGCTTGCAGATGGCTCTGTCATCTCCTTAAGTAGCTGTACGAGGTCTTGCTTCATGGGGCACATGAGGACGCCCCGGTTCAGGTTCGGTTTGATCTGAGCGGATTTACGTCTGAAGTGTTTCCTCTTTCGGTTTGATGTACCAAGAAGCCACTGTCAACTAAATCTTTGATGCATCCGCATTTAAAAGGGGAAACAGCAGCTAAGTCATATCCAATCAAATGTCAAGAAGCGTACAGGTAGCGCACCTTTGGAAGCAATCGTTGATTCCCATCACATAAATTTCCAATCATGCACAATCTTTTCAAGAGTTGATGTAGCAAATTCAGAACCTTAGTTAGCATGTTAAAGACGCAGAGAACGAACAAATATTGGTTGTTTGAAAGAGCTGACAATGCAAATTATTCACACTTTGGATGATACCAAAGTTTTTGACTATAACACACAGCTATACAGTATAATACTAAAAACATCCTATACCATCTGTTTGGCATGGTAGTGAAGGAGTGATGATCTGGGCTTTGTGGTAGCCACAGAATACAGTCCAACACCAGAAGTTCTTTGCATGTCTCCCCATTTCTAGCATCCATCATCCCAAAGTGATTTTTGTTTCTGAGACTTGGCTCTCAGCCTCCATCTGACGTTGGTTTCATTTGCGTTTTCCTGTTTCTCTGTCTGCTTCCAGCCATCGGTGAGCCTGTAAGGCTGGAATGGTTCAACCCTCTGGGTGAGCGCATCGCAAGCAGCAAACGAATGAATCTGCAGACGGAGGCGTCTCGATCCCGACTCATCATCTACAACGCCATCATCGAGGACGCAGGGATCTACCGCTGCCAGGCCACCGACGCCAGCGGCCACACGGAGGAAGCGTCGGTTGTGCTCGAAATCTACCGTAAGTTTCGCCTGTTACCATGCAACCGCACTTCACAGCAACCTGCAGATGCTCCACGCTGGCCTCCTGGGGAGAGTCAGACACGAATAGAATAAAGCTTTGAAATTAGGTTTTGATCACAGCTGATTCATATTCTCATCTGCACCACAAGCTGTTAAAGATGCCCCTGAACTTGAGGTCCATGTGTGCCTGTGGCTCCTGTGAATCTGTGTTCATGATTAAAGGATAATAACGGCTAGCGATGCCTACGGGACTCAGATCCTGCCAGGCTTAATGAGAGACCTGGCACTTTGTCTAACCTGCCTTTGTGGCCCATTGATGTTATGAGGCAGGGGGTCACTCCATCGCTACGGAGACTCTCCTACATGCAAGCAGTCAGTTTCCTGCCCTTTACTCATTGAGCAGATAATGAAGCCAAACCGTTAAAGGGAACCTAACTTTTCATACTTCCACTTCTAAAAGCAGCCTCAGCCCTTAAACAAACCCAATATGTTAAAGTTGTTTGGTGTCTGGAAAATGAGACGTTTCAAAAACCTTCAGAATGTAACGTCACAAATCAGCAGGCTCTGCCCGTTACCTAGCAACACCTGCGGAATTCTGCCTGTTGCCTAGCAACCCCAAGCTGAGCTCCAACATTTTTGGTCAGCTGGTTTTACCACTGACCAATGGCTGCTGGAAAAGACAATTGTTTTGTTGCTGACCTTTTCAGAAATCACCTGGTGCATCCTTTTGGGTTGTGCAGGAGGCTCTACTAATGCTTTTCTAAGATGTACAGTTAATAATAATATTGTTTTTTATATAGCGCTTTTTTGCAGTCATTTTTGCCCACCCAAAGCGCTTTACACAAATTTGTACACCAATACGCAGATCGGTAGGCAATTTGGGGTTAAGGGCCTTGCCCAGAGGCACATCGACATGTGACAGGAGGAAGCTGGAATCGAACCTACTACCTTCCGATTGCAAGACGACT
>CAEFZY010060936.1:0-44150 GCA_903066815.1 Brachyrhaphis roseni
TTATGGAGCCCAGAGGGGTTTGGAACAGCAGGAAGCCACGACAAGCTCTGGCCTTTGATCTTAGTTGTAAATCAGGGAACGTTCTGAGTTTATCCAGGTGTCCAAGATACCTTCTGGTTGGTCAAGCAGAGATACGCCTTATTTGAATATATTAAAAAGGAAAATACGCCTACAATATAAAAGTTTGTGCGCAGTAGTAACAATTCAGAGATCTGACATATTTTTGCCTTTTTGGCACCAGCTCCAAAGCACCAGCTCCAAAGAGCTGGTGCTTTGGAGCACCAGCTGGTGCTCTTGTTTGTCTTGTTTGTCTTTGTCTTGTTTGTCTTGTCTTTGAATTTTTTTTCTATCGGTTGTGTCTCAGGTAATGAATGTATGTCTTGGTTCTTCTGCAGTTTTGTTGTTAATTCACATGCTGTTTTCTTCTTCTATTAAACTGTGTAATTCTGTGACGCCATCACGCATTGTTGTACTTCATTGTGATCAACACGTCGCTCGCCGGGAGGACCTGGGATCCAGAGGAAGAGAGAGAGCCTGACTTTTTCCAAAGTTAACTTATTTAGAAACTCTTTTTCTTAACAATATGTATTTTATTTTTTTACCCATGTAAAAAAATAAAATAAATTTTTACCAAATACAAACACATTTCTATTGACTTTATATAAATATTTTATGTTTTATCCTTACACCACAATCACAATTATGAAACACCACAAAAACCCACAAACAATTCTCCCCTGCCCCCTACTTTTCCATGGCCTCTCCTCGAACCTATAAATGGTGTCTGGACCCCAAGGGAACTATTTGTCCAAACACCCTGGAGACGACACAGAAAAGATAGGTGAGTCACTCCATCTTAGCACCTCCACACGTAACATACTATGCACAAATATTTGCTCAAGTTTTACAAACCAGTAAAACTTGAACAAATGCTCTGAGTAACAATTATCCTCCCTTCACAGGCGACCACCTCACTTCTCAAGGAGGAGAGAAGTGAGGTGGACTGTGCAAAGTCCAAAAGGCAACATACCAATCCCCAAAAGTGCTGTTGAGAATAACTAATTCTGTGTTTTCTTCTATCTCTTTTAGATAGTTACAAAGCTAAAGCTAAAGGAAATGACATGTTAGGAAACACCCTCAAAGCTAAGGTTAAAGAAAATGAGACACTAAGGAATGCCCTCTTCTGGGCGTAGCTCAGACAGAGGCTAAGAAACGAAATTACAAACTGTTCTTTGATGCCATTTTGTCCCGCTAGCTCCTAAAGGTAGCATGAGAAATGGACCAGCTGTATTTTGGTATTAATAAATGAATTCATGAATTCAACTCACTGACTCTTCTTCAACCTCATACATCAAGAACTTAGCATGGAAAAAGGATAATTCGCCACAATACCCAACAAATACACCCACAACTTCTTGTGTGCAAATTATTGATATGCAAATTAATGCTTAAAGTGCAGTGCTAAATAAAGTGCAAAAAGTGCTCTTAAAGTTCTATACAGTGACTTAAGTAAAAAATAGTTCCAGTAATGAAAATATCTTCATTACAGTTGCATGTTTGACTAAGATAATCAACTTATTGTTTTTGTCAGTTTAAGTTTCTTTATTGTTTATAATAATAATAGTAATAATAATATAAAATAGTACTTATCAACTAAGTACTATTTTTCTGTATCGAATAAGAATCTCTATCGGCTGATATTGAACCTCATTTATTTGTATTGGTATCGGAAGTGAACAAAGTGGATCGGTGCAGCTGAATGTTTGCATGACCATGGATTTTAAAAACCAATGAATTTGACCTTGACAGTGACATATGATGATTCTGCCAAGTTCCCGTCTCGAATGATGTCCAGTGAGATTTTTCCCAACTCCTCACATGACGAGGACTCAGGAAGAGAAAACTCCACCCTACTCCATCGGAATTCAAGTCTGCAAAGACAAGGAACATGCATAGGAAAAACGCAAGAGCTAATTTAGTCTATCACCTAAAATACTACATTGAAAATGAAACTGAGCATAACTTACATGTGAGAGGGCCCCATGTTGCCTAAAGGATCAGACACTTTGAACTCCAGGCTGTCTGACAGAAACTCATCATGCAAATTGATAATATAGGCTATAGTTCTTTTGTTAAGCTCAATCTGAGGGAAACGCTGTGACACAAACATACCTGTGAAGAACAGTGAAAAAGTGGTGTGTTATCTGAATGAACCTGCAAGGCTGCAGATCAACTGGTCATTTTTATACCCTGATTCTTCAACCACTGTTTGAAAAACCAATTCATTTTTTTGTACTTTTTAATGACAATGATAAACATAGTAAAGTAGACACCTGCTGATTCACTCAATTGTACATTTTTCTATGTAACATATGGGGTTCCATTTATAAAGTCACAGTCAAAAGTTAACAGCCATAATTTGGATTATTAAGGCAGTCATATTTTCGTCATGTTATCTGCAAGCTAATGAAACATTTAGTTTGAAATACTTAGCTCCAATTTAAATCTTTAGCTCAAAACTAAATATTTAGTTACCAAGCTAAATATTTAGCTCCAAAATTATTCAGTGAGCAAGGTAACTAAATATTTAGCAAGCTCATAGTTTTACTAGTTCAGAGGTAGCTAAATACTTGAGAGCTCCTGACTGTGTGACAGGAACTCCTCATGTGAATTCATAATATTGGCTATAGTTCTTTTGTTAAGCTCAATCTGAAGGAACAACTTTGACATATTTAGTTAACTGAATATTTGACAAGTATTTAGCTAGCTCGGAGCAACTAAAGCCGCACCACTATTTATTTCCGTAAGTCTGGCATAAAAAAATCAAAACTGAAAAGTACAAAATAGCAGCAAAGGGAAGGGACATGCATCCAGATGCAGGGCAGGTAATGACACATAATTAATCTGACCTGTGGTAATGTTTTCAAGGTAGCCAAAATACGGTGGACGAACAATGCAGAATATCAGCTCCTCTTCTCTGCTACCACTATCCTGAGCCTTCAGCTCTTGAGAAGTCAAAAAAATCACATATCTGCCATCGGGTAAAAGCTCTGGTTTCCAAAGTGGGACTAGCCTTATTACTTCTGGTGAAGATTTATCCAAAGGCTTGATCTGAAAATAGAACCAGAGGACTTTGAGGCAAGACTACGTTGTCCATTGGGAAGCTTTTAGAACTCTACATTGCTAACATAGGACAAATATGTGATACAAAAATCTTGTTAAGTCACAAACTGGGTCCATTATCCAGTTTTTTTCACCTGAATGGTGAAAAACACAGGCTCTGTTTGCAGTTGTCCATCTAGCAGAAAGCCTCGACTGGAGGAGTCGGATGCTGTGAAAGCAAATCGGTCAATCTGTGATGGTCCTCCGTCATGTCTATATGTTACCTCCAGCTCCTTTATGTGTTTCTGTGTGAAGTTTGAGCCAGCAGTCAGTGTGACACCGGATACTACCAGCTTCCCGTACTGTGGAGGCTGTTGCAGAAAAAAAG
The DNA here is from genome assembly GCA_903066815.1 of Brachyrhaphis roseni. Taxonomy (NCBI): domain Eukaryota; kingdom Metazoa; phylum Chordata; class Actinopteri; order Cyprinodontiformes; family Poeciliidae; genus Brachyrhaphis; species Brachyrhaphis roseni. The sequence goes on from CAEFZY010060936.1 coordinate 3,491, forward strand.
TCAGAGCCCTGGGTGGCGTGTCAGGGTCAGATAAGGAGAGGAGTTCTGGACCAAGGATCATGGCAGAACCTTGTGAGACCTGGAGACCTTTGTTGGACGTTAGCGATGGCAGAACACGATCCACAATTTCCACGTACAGCTCAAAGCTTCCATTTCGGCTAGTCTTACCGTTGCTTATAACAAACCTGTAAAAACATGCAGCAGACTGGGTGTTAGCTTACAGAATCTGGCCAAAGGCAAACTTACCAAAGCAGTCTAGTTATTTGACTGAAACCTATATGTGGGATTTGATTTAGGTTATGATGGACTGATGCACAGTTAGAAAGTGGATAATGAAAGAGGGGGAAGACAATTGGCAAAGGACATCAGGCCAGTACTGGAACTGGTGAGGTCTGTGTCGAGGACTAAGGCCTCCATACTTGGATTGTGCTTCACTCCTTAGCCTCAAAGTGGATGTTTTTACTTTGCCACTGTCTCAGTCATTACATTCCTGTCAAACTGCTGTGGTCAAACAGTCGGACATGCAGTCACGGGCCATCACTACAGGTCTGCAAGGCCCCATTAACTTAAACGTGTTCTTATTGTTCTGTACGTTCTTCGCTTTCTGTCAAATCAGATGCCAAATCAGATGTGGTGTGTCTAGGATTTTAAATGAATTGCTCGTAAAAACAGCTTACATTTCTCCAAAGTCACACACAGTCAACTACTGAGTAGGCTCCTTTGTTGAGAAATGTTGTGCCCTTTACATATTAGATCTCATAGTATGTTTAAAAAGCTAGGTATCCACACTCACTGAAAGTTTTCTATTGCTTTGCTGGCTTGGTTGTCATGGATGTAAGCAACAAGGTTTGCTGCAATGTCCATTTGGCTGAAGGTGGAGATGACCACTCCTGGATGTTTGATGTACTCTAAATGCCCATGAGCAGGTGGGTTGGTTATGACATATAGAAGCTCCTCTGGCTTGTCTGTACCATCTGTGGCTAGCAGAACATCAGTGGTGAGAACAAGACGCTCACCACGGCTGACATTTACTGGTTTCACAAAGATGGCAATGTTTTCTGAAATCACAAGCATAAGAAATATTAGTTATAATTAAAAGCATGTCTGTGTACAAAATGTAGTCCTATTAATCATACCTACTGTGGTTCCACAAAAACACAAGACATTGCTACCATTCATTTGCTACCATTTACCATTCATTGCCTATGAGATGACAATCACACTCCGCCAGTCAAGCAACTGTCGATATTCGTGCATGTGAAATTTTAAGCTAGTACACATTGACATGCACATGAGGGTCAGCAACGGAAACCAAGAAAGTTGAAAAATGTTAAATCTTTGTTGCCGTCTTTGCCTTCATTATTGTGTCTCGTGCATTAGGTTTCACCCCAGGTGGAGGAAACCTTTGCCGGTAGATGTTTCTATAAATTAGGTTGTGTATTTCTAAAGTGCATTAAAATTGTGTGTAATGGGATGTTGAAACTCCATTTGTTGCTTACTTTAGAGTCAACCCACATCCCTGTGTGTCTATAATACAGTAAAATTGATGTACAGGATCAGGCCATATAGAGCATATAGAGCCAAAGACCCTACTGCTGTGTAGTGTCGCCTGTTTTAGGGCGTATGGCATGGTAAGTATTGGCAAACCTATCCCAAGGACCAACTTCCCAACTGGTTCTGTCCTTTTCCATAGAGCACTAACTGGGGCTTTGAACTCCTCAGAGATCACTGCGAAAGAAAAGCCCCAGCTTCGACCACCCTTAAGATACGAGAGTTTGGGGAGAACTCTGGCCAGCCACACATAGTGACCACCCACCTACATTCCAAAACCCAAGGATTCCTCAGATAAACCAGGAGTCCAGGAGCAAGCAGGCCCTGGTCAACATCCCAAATAAATAACCCCAAATTAAGCTCCTCGTTTGTTGTATTCCCTTTTTGACACTTATTGCATTTGCATAATTTTATTTTGTATAATATGGACTACCAGTGTTTGTGAACGGACCCCGCAAAAAAATCTGATTTGACAAAACAATTGGAATTGGGTCACTTCAGGCTGCAGTGTGAATGCAGCCTAAGTGTGAGCGCGAGAATAAGTTTTGAGTAGAAGCGTTACAAGTTTTGGGAAGAAAGAAATGAAGTCCTGCTTTCAAAATGAAAATGTAAGCAAAAGTGTTAAAAGTTTTCAACAAAAGACATTAAATACTGTTATCAGACTGAAAATGTGTGCTCTTGGATTATGGCAGGAAAATTCCTCCATAGAAAAGAGGTTTACTGCATCACAGAATCATTCCAGTTTATTTATGACTGTGACCATTTGACTCTGGTCTGCATAGCTCTTCTGCCTGTCCAGTTGAATAAACAAACTGCATACTATAAAATGTATCCTAATTATCATCACATTTCCTTCTAGGATGACTTCTTAAGCACTATTGTAGCTGTGAATGCTCATATACAGTATACTGGCAGCCAGAGGAATATCAATAGAAAAGAATTTCATCTCAACCCATGTCTAATCAAGACTAAATTCCATCACCTTTCTCCAGCTCTTTGACAAAAATCTGAAAGTGCTGTGGTGGTGATTGATTCTTTCCATCCACCAGGTGGAAAACAAAGAAGTCCTGTGTTTTAATAGCATGATGGCCAGTGTGTTTGTAACGTAGCAGGTTCATGTCCACCATGTCCTGGGTACATCTCCTCCCAGGTGTAAGTGTCACCCACTTATTGGCTTCCTGAAACAGACATAAGTAGTGAAAATCAAGGGCCCTTCAGTTGATCTCTTACCAGAGGGCAGGACTTATTATTAGACAGTCTGTCAATAAATATACAATTAAAAAAGTATACAGTTTTTACCTGTTTATTTAACAGGGTAGATACAAACACAATCAGTGAATCATTTAGGGTTTTTTAAACTCCCAACGCAAATTTGTGATTTGTGTTAGAGATTTTTAGGTTATAAATTATTCTTAGATTATTACAAATTTCTTCTTTTAATGGCAAAATAAATGCACTTTTTTGTGTTGTGTTTTTTTGGAAAAACACAACACAAAAAAACACACCGCAGGCTAACAGATGCTGGACATTGTACCAGTCACTGTTAGTCCTTCTCCAAATGTCTGAATTCCCTCACCAGCATTTAGTCCTTCAGCTCTGGAGAGGACTGGTAAGGAGTCATTCATATGATTCAGGTGTGTTTGAGAAGGGATGGGAATTTGGTTCATATTGTTCTATTCTTCTAAAACAGTAGATACAAATACCACTTGTAGAACCTTTATTTCTGAACATCTGTGTTACATGTTACCAAACATTGGCAATACATGTTTGAAATGTTCCATCACTGCACTAACCTGAAGTTGAAGTACTCCTTGGGTTGGAACACGCTCAAAAATGTACATGATTTCTGTGGAGGGCGTATCTTTGTCCTTTGCAAACAATGTAATGCTGGATATAACTTTGCCTTCTCCTGGTTCCACCTCCAGTCCATTGTTCCTGCAGCCCACAGTGTCACTTTTCCTCTCAACAATCACGTGGAAACTGACTTTAAACAAGAACTCTAGACAATATGTTTATCCAACCTGATCACATGAGGCTCTTCGTCATTCACTGGCACCACTTCAACCATCACCTGCCTTTGGAGCTTATGTTTGCCATCAGTCAGCTGAATTATAAAACTGTCTTTCATGGTTTCACTGTCATCATGGAGATACACTAGATCCAAACCTGGCATAAGATTGGGACACAAAATTAATATGATAGAAAGAAAGAGAGAACAAGACTTTTAGTTGATAACAGGAAGCCTACACTTAAAATAGAAAGATGCTCTGTTAAAGTGTTTCACTCTGTCTGTCTGAAAATGCAGGATTTTGAAATGGTGGCAGCTCTTTAAAAATCTCATAATTAAGTGCAACCATTCTCTGCAGAAGGCACAAGGTGACTTGTGTTTTAGAAATGGCCAGCTATGTTATACATGACAGTTGCTATTACAATTTATATTTATAACTTACTATTATTATTATTATACATAATTTATATAAAATGTACCATTTTTAACATCTGTCATAGTAAAGTCAACCACAGGAGACCATAGGTTGGGTTCTTGTCTCTTAGAGATTGGGTTTCCAGTCCTGTGACAGATGACACTGCCATGGCGAGGGGGCCTGACCACAGAGAACAGCAAGGCATTCTTGGGGATGTCCAAGTCGTTTGCATGGAACACTGATGAGTCCAGATGCTTCATTTCTCCCTCTTGTACCTTAGGACACAACAAATCAAACAGTCAATTTATTCTACCCACATTCTGTAAACAAACTCTAATGGGATAAAGAAGGACATGTTTGGGGGTGAACTTACTGTGATATTGTGTGCCATAAATTCTGGGATTTCATCATTTGTTGGGTTAATTATGATATAGAAAGGGATGTTAGCAGAAGTATGCTTGCCATCTGAGACACAAAGCATGAGCTGGTCAGCTGTGGGCTCCATCTTCTGGTGTCTGGACTGTACATAGTTTATATGACCCTCAGTGATGTCCTTGTAGAGAAAGGAAGCTGGAGAAAGGGAGGCAACACCAAACAAATGAAACTGCCTATTTTCCCTGTATTCTAATAAACAGTTGGTATTCTGATGCTTACCTATGTTTATGCCTCTGTTACTTTTCTCAAAGCCGGGACTAGGGAGGACATTTTCTATGTAACCAAACTGGGGAGGAGAAATCAGCCTGACAACAAGCTTGTCTGGGACTGTGTCCATGTCAGAGGCCTTCAAATGAGCATCAGTGATAAGAGAAGTCCCACCTTCATCTACTGTAAAAATGTCACCTGGGACCACCAAAAAACACTTCATGTCATTCTACTGCAAGTAATAAATATATTGCTTATAAATTTACTGTTTCATACAATAGCAAACACAAGCCCCCTATAAACTCAAATCCCGTGCAACAAAACCTGGGGCTCATGTATAAAAGAGTGAGAAATTTTCACACTAAAAATTGGCATACAGACACATTTAGAAAACTCCAGATGTATAATGCTGTGCGTACACACATACCTGCGCACTTTTCCTTTATAAATTCCAATTTGTGGGAAACAGAGCGCTGTTGCTGGTCCGCCTTGTCACCACCCATAAATACATATGTTAATTAGTATAAATACCCGGAAGACTGCCACAATAACCATGGCTTGAAGCAGTATAAGTATTTATACTTATATATACATATAATTTCTTTAAAGGTTCTTTCAAGGCACATAAGGTCACTTCACAAAAAATAAAAATAACAAATCATAAAGAAAAAATTCCAAATAGAAAAAGAAAAAAAATAAGTGCAAATACTTGTTTGAACAGCAGAGTGTTCAGTCAGGATAAAAATAAAAAAAAGGAGTGGGAAAAGGACATTCCCCACTCCTTTGCAGTGAGTGGGGAATGTACACACCTTTCCACAGATATATGTGTGATTGACTATACACCTTGAGCACCTAAAAATAATCAAGCCTGTTTGCAGTTAATCTGCTAATCCAACACTGTTTTCTTTTTCGGTGAGAATGAAATTATCCATCAGAGATTTACTATTTACATTCAAGTGAGGTTTTCACATCCTTTTTATTTATTTTGTGTGAATGTGTTATTGTCTGAGAATTAATGTTCTTCAATTTCATCGTTTATGTTTAAAATCATGAAAAAGCATCAGGTTCGATGCTTCTTTGTCTAAATTACGCTGATGGAATCAGGTTTCAGTGTATTTAGATGAGTTTTGGCGCCTTCTAGTTTGTTATTGCCCCGCCAAAACGTTTGAGTGACTGCTACACATTTTCACGGCAGGTAAAAAGTGTGCATATATATTGACGCAAACTTTCACACCACGTTCATTTTTATACATGCCGACTTGTGCATACAATATGGCCCTGCATATATTTTTTGCACGTCCACACACTTTATACATGAGGCCCCTGGTTTTCAGCCCACCTGTTGCCAGTGCAGGAGGCTGACTGTCAACAGGAAACACTGTGATGTGGAGGTCGTAGACAGGAAGGCTGTCTCGTGGCTGGGTGCTGCCTTTGTTCCTGGTGGGAGTTTCCCCACCGCAGCATAAAGCTGATGTTTTTATTTCTCCATCAGAAATGACAAACGTGATGGTGTCATGTAGAGGAGATACTCCAATCTCCAACCCTAAAAGAATCAGAAAAAACATTTTAAGACTGAACTCCAGATGTGCTGTATTTGTGGACTGTACATTTTAAATAATTTTTTTGTGCATACATGAATCATCCTGTGTACATTTGAATTGTCTTGTGCATTTGTGAATATTGAGACTGTTTTAACTCCATAGATCTGCCACACCAAATCCAATAAATCCTCCCTGAAGTTGGTGATTGTAATGAGATCAGATGCTGGGTATAAAAAAAATGTCTGAAACTGTTTTTTAACATTTTAAATGTATATAATATTAAATAATTAGATTTATTCTTTCATATATCAGTATTTATGCAAATGTTTTGCCAGGTTATTGACAAGTGATCTTACTTTTTATAGGTATATGTTTAAGTAAAATGAACATTGTTCTTTTATTCTATGAACTACTGACATGTCTCTGAAATTCCGAGCAAAAATTTAGCATTTGTTTGCAAAAATTGAGAAATAGTAAAAGTAACTAAACAGATGCATTGCTTCAGTGCAACATTAACATTAATAATGTTAATGTTGTTAATGTTAATAACATTAATATTATTAGGAGATTATAAATCAATATTCAGTGTAATAGTCATGAGGTTTTCAATGGGGTTCAGTGCAGTGGTCTCTTATTTTTTTCCAGAGCTTTTTATCTTGTGAGCTTGGTGAGTTCTCAGGTGTTTGTTTACCTGTGTGTCTGTAAGAGATGAGGCCTGCTGTGATGTCTGATTGGACAAAGCGATCAACAACAACAGCGTTTCGCAGAACCACCCCATGGTAAGGCTGCCGGGCAATCAGAAACCCAAGGCTGCTGTTGTCACTATCAGCATCAGTGGCAAAGATGTACTCTGAAGTGATAATTGTTTCTTCTCCTTCTGGACACTTGAGAACTGGTTTCAAATCAGTAACCATCACTGGGAGCTCATCATTTATGGGCGTTACCTACAGACAGCAATGTATCCAGATTAATAGGTAAGATTTACACATTTATTACAGATTTTCTGAGATTGTGAAGTTACCTTTACAGGCAGAACAAAACTGACTGAATTAATGCCGTCTGTTGCAGTGAGAACTATGGTGTCTTCTATAGTTTCTGAGCCATCATGATTGTACCTTTAAGAGCAAATGACCAGAGTAATGGTTTAAATATCATATGCCAAAGGTTTTCTTGGATAATTTTGGGGAAAAAAGACATGGTTGTTAATGCTTCAATAACCCTACACACAAAAGGGTTGTGAAAAAGTTTACAGGCATCTTCTTGTTTTATTTTTTTGTCACAGTTAAATGTTTCAAATCAAAGATAAACTGAGTAAATACAAAAAGCTGTTTTTAAAATATTATTTTTTCTCATCTTCTTCTCATGATATTCAAGGAGAGGGAGGTTTGCTCTTCTCATCCGACATAAGAAGTGCAGACACTACTGAGCTTTCTTCACCAGGCCAGAGGTTTGGAGGGACCAAGTCAAAGTGTCAGTGACTTGTATTCCCAGGAATTTGATGTTCCCGACCTGTTCCACCGCAGCATCATTGATGAGGAGTGGTGTGTGACTTGGCTGATTTTTCCTGAAATCAACAACAATTTCATTTGTTTTGTTGACACTCAGGATGAGATAGTTTGCATTACACCAGTCCACCAGATGTTTCACCTCCTCTCTGTAGGCCAGTTCGTTGTTGTCCTTGTTGTCCTTGATGACACCCACTACTGTTGTATCATCCGCATGCTTAATGATGTGGTTCATACTGAACCTTGCTTGGTAGTCATGGGTTATCAGGGTGAAGATCAGTGGGTTCAGTATGTAGCCCTGAGGGGAGCAAGTGCTGAAGGAGATGACCCTTGCAGCATTTTTACCAACCCTCACAAACTGGGGTCTGTCTGTGAGGAAATCCAGCAGCCAGTTACACAGGGGGGCGGGGGGTTGAGACCAAGGGGAGCTAGTTTGCTCAGCAGGTGCTGGGGGATGATTGTGTTGAATGCTGAGCTGAAATCCAGAAACAGCATTCGCACATGAGTATTCTTCTCCTCCAGATGATTCAGGCTCGAGTGCAGTGTGGTGGAAACAGCTTCCTCTGTGCAGCAGTTGGAGCGGCAGGCAAACTGGAGTCAATCAAAAGAGGAGGGAAGTTTTGAGATGATGTGATCCTTCACCAGTCTCTCAAAACACTTCATCATGATGGGAGTGAGAGCAACAGGCAGTAGTCATTCAGTGATTTAAATTGTGGGTTTTTTGGGCACAGGAATGATGATGGCCGTCTTGAAGCAGAATGGAACGACAGCACAGTTCAGCGAGGTGTTAAATATATCAGTGAGGACGTAAACCAGCTGGCCAGCACAGTTCTTAAGAACCAGACCTGGTAAGTTATCAGGACCTGCTACTTTATCCATGTTAAGACTTCTCAAGGTCCTCTGAACATCAGCTGTCTCCAGTCTGAGTATCTGTTCACCTGGTTGAGGAGTGGATTTTCTCAGTGTTGTGGGCTTCAAAACGACTAAAGTAGTTGTTAAGTGCATTAAGAAAGTCTGTACTGTCCTCATAAGACAAAGGAGCAGCCTTGTAGTCTGTGACTGCCCTGATGCCTTGCCACATGCGCCTGGTGTTTGCTGATTCATTGAAGAATTCCTGAATTCTTCAATGAATTACCTATACCTGAGCATAGGTACGTTTTACAACTCTGAGGGCGCGGTTTAAGTCGGCTCTGGCTGACCTGAGCATCTCTCTGTCCCCACATTTAAAAACAGAGTTTCATGCCTCCAGCATCTTACACACCACCTTTGACATCCGGGGTTTCTGATTTGCCCTTGTGGTAATGAGCTTGGTCTTAGAGATGTCCTCCATACACTTCAGGATGTATGCAGACACTGATTTGGCATACTCCTCAACATTGGCGTGATTGTTTGCAGTTACAGCTTCCCTGAATACATTCCAGTCTGTGCATTCAAAGATAGTCTTGTAATGCTGACATGGATCCTGCAGGCCATACTGTCACCTGCTTCTCAAAGGGTTTTCCTCTGAAGATCAGGGGCTTATATGCAGGAATTAACGTTACAGAAAGATGGACGATTGAGCCAATGTAGGGCGCAGTGCTGCCTTAATATTTGTGTAGGCTCTATCCAGTGTATTTGAGCCTCTAGTTGAAAAGTTCACACTCTGATGGAAATGAGGGAGAACTGTCTTCATATTGGCCTGATTGAAGTTATGATTTTCTCCAGCAACAATGAAAACACCCTTTGGATGTATATATTGCAAGTCACTGATGGAGCTGTAGAGCACACTCAGAGCCTCCTTAATGTTGCCACTAGGACGGATATAAACAGCAGTGATAATGATTATGCTAAATTCCCTCTGCATAAAGAAGGGTCGCATTTCATGGTCAAAAACTCGATGTCTGGAGAGCCATGAGATGAGACCACCTTGGCATTAATGCACCAGCTGTTGTTAGTGTAGATGCAAACACCGCCCCTCTGGTTTTACCACTGAGTGCTTTGCTCCTATCCAAACGGAATATTGTCATTCCCACAATGTTGACAGTGTTATTGGAAATAGAGGAGTTTAGCCATGTCTCAGTTAGAATTATGGCACAGCAGCAAATCTCACGATTTGATGTTACATCCAGCTTTAAGTAGTACATTTTGTTCTCCAGAGATTGAACGTTAGCGAGCAAGATAGATGGGAGCGGCGTTCTCCAAGAGTTACACTTTAGCTTCACTGTTAGTCCCTCCCGACTGCCACGCTTGCGCTTCCTTTAACAGCGCCTTCGTCTCCTCCAGGTGCGAGGAGACGACTGGCTGGCGGTGGCATTCACTGCTTCATTGGTCACTGGATCTGGCTGGCATAATAGTCCAAGGCTGTCCAGAGTTTCCAGAATATCAGTGTCCACTGTCAGGATATGTGCAGTTTTAAGATAAACTGAAGATCATATATTACCCTGCCATTATTATACCAGATGTTTACTGTTGTAGTAGTAGGTATAAATGTCTATTCATGCCTAATAAATGTCATCATTCACAACATTTCTGTGAGCTGGTTGGCCCAGTTAAAATGCAACTGGGGAATTTTTGCTCAATGGGAGAAATCCCAGTACTGAAGGAGATGCGAATAGAGCGAAACTGTGTAGGAAGAGCAATGACCTGGCTACCTTGACGAGTACCTCCTATACAATTTCAAATAAATTGAATGTTGGAATCAAGCAGGATGTCTGACCTAACTTTACGCCTCATCAGGTCCTGCAGAGTAAAGTTCTGTCCTAGTGTAAGTGGATGACCACCAAGGTAGAGAAGCCCCCGTTCTGGTTCCCTTTGAAGCTCCATATGCAAGGCTTCTGGTACAGAGTCAACGTCTGACAGCTGCAAGTGTTCTGGGCCCAAGAAGTGTTCCCCTCCCTCATCCACTGTCAAAGGCTTGGTAACAACCTGAAACAGAAGTTATCCACATTTACTTAAGTCCACTTTTACACATAGGGCTGAGACAGGAATGAGACAGCTGTTGATTTCACCTGTGGTGGCTGATTGTCCACTGGCAGTAGAGTAATATTAAAACACAGCCCAGTTACTGTTTTGCCCAGATGGTTTGTCAAAGATAGAATAAACTGGATATGTTGAGGATAAGGGCCAATGTCCATGATAGGAGGCATGTAAGCCACTTTCATGAAGTTCACTGCATGCTAGAAAGAGTATAAGAATATAAGAGGAAAAAGTAGATGGCACATGCACTGATGAAATTGCTAAGAAGATAATGATTTACTTGTGTGAAGAGTCTGAGAACTGGTGTTTTGGAGTCTTTAGTAAATTTGGGTACGCTGTCGACCAGGAATAACCTCCCTGCATCTGGACCACTTTTAATTAAGAGAACAATCCCATATGAATACTTCACACAGGATGCTTTCTGCTGATATATTTGTGAAGATGAACATATATTAACCTGTAATGATCAGTGTAGAAAGGTGGAGTTGTTACTGTGTATGTAAGCTCACTGTCTGGTGACTCTTGGTCTACAAAGTGAAGCTGTTGCCGTGTTATATGGGCCACTTGTGTTTCTTTGATCACAAGATATCGAGTGGAACCAGAAACCTCCTTCGGTGGTTGGTCTGGAACTGATTCGATGTGCACCACTACCACCTAAAGGCAGACATCACCTTGTCAGCTACAAAATATAAATTAATACAGTAGCATTGTTTAAAAACAGAAACATTCTTAAGAAAGTTACATTTTACAATTCGCTAGACCACTGATTGAGCCAAAGTACAGTCCAGCTTATTTGGCCTGGACTGTACTTCATGGTCATTAAAAAATTAGCAGTCCTATCCTATTGATAACGTGTGCTATACTTTAACATTTCGCCCTTAGTTCTGAATGTATGGATGCATGACTGTCTTGTGTGCTGTCCTGTGATGGACTAGTAACGTGTCCATGGTGTACCCCTCTGCTTGCCCAATGACCTTACAAGGACAAATAAATCTAGACAGAGAATGAATAAAATAGAATACGTTGCATTTGTCCATCAATGTGGAAAGTCTGTGAAAGTCATGTTTCTATTAACCTGGCAGACTGAAAACTTGCACAGTAATATTAAATTTATTCACCACTTATCTAGACACTAGATAGCCACAGTACCAGTGTGTCAAAGATGCATTACTGTTACTCACTTGAGGTTTTGAAAAGTTAGGAGGATCGTGAAAGTCAGACAGCACAACCTCGAATGAGTCATCAATCACCTCGTTCCCAAGGTGTCTGTAGTACATGATGGACTGTGAAAGATCCTTCTGGAGGAAGAGGCTGACAGGGTAGCCTGAATAAAAACCAAAACAAACGTGACATTAATAAGATTGGACATCATGAGAACAGAAAAGAAAATTGTTTTTCTGACCTGTCAGCCCTGGTCCTGGGATTTTCATGACCTCTCCTGCCTGTGGGAGGCGAGTAATGTTAAAGAGGATATTGTCATCACTGGAGTCCATGTCTGAAGCCTTGAGGGTGGAACCTCTGAGCAGGGTCGTCTGGCCCTCTAAGACCTCCACAAGCATGTTGGTTATGAGGAAAGGAGGGCTGTCATCTTTGGGAAGAATCTTAATGGGGAACTTATGTCGGGTCTGATGGTGGCCATCGGTGATTCGGAAAATGATGAAGTCCTTTGTGGAGTCGCTGTCGTCATGGTGATAACAGACAACACCTGCTCTTATGTCATTGATGGTAAACATGAAGCCCTTTCCACCTGGAATTTACATGATAAAAACAGATAACAATGGTGAATACATTTCAACAGTCTTATTTTAGTGTTCCCTTTAATTTTGTAAGCAGTGTATATATTTTATACTGCAGAATGTAATTGTCTTTGTTTTTGCTGTATTTGTACCTCTTACAGTTAGGTGTCCATGCTGGAGGCCATCCACAATGATGACACGAACAATATTCAGGTTGTCATTATCCACGATTTGCAACTGGTCCCACATTATAGGACGAGACTGACCCTCCAGCAGAGTGAGACCTGCTCCAGAGAATATGATTGTCAAACTTGGAATGTTCAAGTTGCATATTGTAAATATGCACTAAAGTAGGAATTTTTAATTTTTGGCACCTTCCTCACCAATCCTGACCATAAGACCCAATGTGGCTGTCTTCTAAAATGCAGTGATAGCTGTGGTAATCATATTGGGACTTCTGATGATGCTTATTTCATTAAAACCAGTCACATTCACACAGTACTCTACATTCTAGTAGATTTGTTTTGCTAATAGTTAAGCTGGTCACTGAGCACAACAATCAGTGAGTCACACAGGTTTTCGAAGATGTTATTGGATTCTAGGAAACTGTGTCCAACTTCTGACGCAAATGAAATGCCTCATTAGGTCTGTATTAACAAAATGACACATTTGCTGTTCATCAAATATTTAATCTGCATAAATAAGGAATACTGTCAACAAATTTAAACTTGCAACTTGAATTTAGGGCCTGAAAACTTCCAACTCTTGAATAAAATTGAAGACAATCAACAGTATAACACAGAACTATACTAAATAAAGACAGTAAGAGTATTTCCACATGAACTGTGTGATGGGAACTCAAAGGATTGGGACTGAACAACTGTGTAAGAATAAGAAGACCATTAATCAGTGAGGCTAACTTGAGGGAAAGGATACAATGTGCAATGAAGCATAAAGATTCATATAATCTGATGAGTCCAGAAACCCGTTTCAAAGCATCAATGACATTTAGCATCGTTGAAAATACAAAACACAGCTGCGGTGGATGGAGGGTAAATCAGCCACTGGGTTTGGATGTTCTCACCACTTGGAGCTGCTTTCAAAGCGTGATCTGGAGAAGAATTGTTTCTGATCTTTGTAAAGATGCTCCAATGCTTTAAAATTAACATCTATATACCCTGCTTCTTGTTCAGCCCAGAAAATTCACACAAACTCATCAGTTTTTACCCAAAGCACAGGATCAATTCTGTACGGATTATCCATCATTGAACATGAGTCAGAGGCGCCTTTCCGCCGCCTCTGACTCTACAGGCGCCAGATCGGACACAGATGCAGGTTCTGGTGAGACCGTAGAGCCACTGTTAGCAAGGCTAACGTTTTGAGAAGCGGAGAGGGACGGTGGTTCTGTTCCATGTCCAAAATGAGTTTAAAAAAAAAACCTGTTAGCTTGGATATTTTTTTCATCACCTCTCTGTTGCACTCTTTTTTTCTTTTGTTCCTGCATTCTGCTGTCATGCTTTCTGTTGTCTGCCATCGTAAGAAATTACTCCCCGATGTGTAACATGCGTCAAATTTGGACCAATGATAATCAAGCATTCATGATGGATGTTTACCAGTGTTCAACAACACTGTCAAAATCTTCTTAGGCAGTGATAACATTAAGGCATTCCGACCTTATTCATTCACAAAAATACAAAGCATCTATGAGGGCCCCCCAAAGGACCGGGACCCTGGGCTGGAGCCCCGGTAAGCCCATGCTATAATCCAGGCTTGACTGGACCCACACAACCATCTAAACTGTTGAGTCAGAAAACAAAATAATAATAATAATAGTTGCAGACTATTAGTAACAGGAATCTACCCCTCACCCTGATGAACATGCCCTCAGACTTGAAACATGTGCTGTGCGAAAATCCCTGGGGAAGGTCAACATACAAAAATCTGCAGGTCCTGATCAACATTCCAGCAAGGCTAATCAAAGAATGAGCAGCTAAATGACACTGACATCTTCAATACATCTCTGCACCAGACCATCGTCCCCTCATGTTTTAAGTCAGCTATTATTATTCCAGTGCCCAAGAAACCCACCATCACTTGTCTTAATGACTTTCGGCCAGTTGCATTAACATCTATCATCATGAAGTGCTTCGAGAGAGTGGTTAAGGATCACATAATCTCTATACTGCCTCCATCATTTGACCCATTCCAGTTTTTATACAAACCTAACCGCTCGACTGAAGATGCCATTTCCACTGCTCTTCATCTGAGCCTGGTACATCTGGAGAAAAGAAACACTTACGTGCAGATGCTGTTTTTGGACTTATACGATCATTCCCTAGGATCTGGTATGCAAACTGGTCTCCCTGGGCTACAACACTCCACTGTGCAACTGGCTGCTGGACTTCCTCACTGACAGAACTCAGTCTGTCAGTGTGGGTAATAACACCTCCAATGTCATTTCTTTGAACACTGGTTCCCCCCAGGGCTGTGTCTTGAGCCCCCTGCTGTTTACCCTGATGACCCACGACTGTCGTCCCAGGTTTAACACAAACCACATCATGAAATATGCAGATGACACAACAATTGTGGGTTTAATTCAGGACAACAAAGTGAACTACAGAAAAGAGGTACAACATCTTGTGGACTGGTGCAGAATAAACAACCTGCTCCTGAAAGTTGACAAAACAAAAGAAATCATTGTCGACTTTAGAAGGTCTCAACTGAACCACACACCACTCTTCATTAATGACAAAGCAGTGGAGATCGTCAGCAGCACTAAGTTCCTGGGGGTTCACATTACAGACAACCTCTGCTGGACAACTCACATCACATCACTGGTGAAAAAGGCACAGCAGCGCCTGCACTTTCTAAGACGAATGAGAAGGGCTTCCCTCCCACCTCCCATCCTCTCCACCTTCTACAGATGAACCATTGAGAGCCTGCTGACCAGCAGTATCTCCATCTGGTCTGGGAGCTGCAAGGCCTCAAATTGGAAGTCTCTGCGAAGAGTGGTGAAGACAGCGGAGAGGATCATTGGATCTCCATTCCCCTCTATCCAGAACATTGCAGACAGACGTTGTTTAGCCAGAGCAAATCAGATCCTCTCCGATTCTACCCATCCTCTCCATGGTCTGTTCATCCGGTTGGCATCTGGCAGGAGATTCCGTAGCATCCGCTGCAGAACAGCCAGACTCAGAAATAGCTATCTCCCACTGGCCATCAGACTGCTCAACAATCCCATCACTAAAACTGTCTGCGACTGCTTGAAAATACTTATTTATATATGTTTAGCAATACATTATTATTTGTTTATTATGTAATTAAAGGCACACTTGTGTTTCTGTGTGTGCTCCGGTGGTCAAGCGATGACATTTTATTGCCAATTTTACTTATGTTTCTTTGAGCAATAACAATAAAATAAGTCTAAGTCTCTAAGTCTAAGGAATCTGAGGGTGAAAGAAGAGAAGACAAGGTACAGCGATGCCAGATACTAACTGCAATCTTACTCCCCTCATACTGGAGTAGGAAAGCCACAGTTCCGTGCACCCACCACCATACAAGAGACGATGGTGACAGATGTGCAGGGTTTACTACGGCCGGAATGCTTGGAACCAACAACTGTTTTTCAGAGTCCGTCTAGCTTACCAGGTCTAACTGAACAAACCTATGGAGGTCCAAGGCCAAGCATCTCTTATTTCATCAGAAGAGACCCCAGTGACTTTGCTCAGCTAAAGACTGCTTTAACTAATCTGTTACCCCCTGATGGGACAGAGCTGTTCAAATACCATATTCTGGTAGACCACCTCAAACTGGAAGAAGTCAAACGTATCACAGATTCTCATTTGAACTCTGCTACACCATACTCAGACACCATGGAGGCTGTGAGTGGAAAGTTCGGCCAGCCACATCAGATGGCATTGAATAGGACTGCCAGTGTAATGGTTGCTCCAGATGTTCACCGAGGTGAGGCAAGAGTGTTTGAGAAGTTTGCTCTCCAAGTTCAGTCCGTAGTTGGGTTGCTCAGAACTTTGGGCCTAGATGGTGATGCTGAGCTAAAATGTGGGTCACATGAGCGTACAATACTCCTGCCCTCTGATGCCCAGAAGCTTGGCCTGCAGGCAACCCTGGAGACTCTGAATTTGAGAACTATAAGGCGGGCTATTCAAACTCTGAAAGGTGCCTCAGTTTCCTTCCATATATCTCCTTCCTTTAACAGTCGCAGCCGCTTTGCTCTGAATGGAGCCTTTACTGCTGATCACCTGGTCCTGGCAGAACAGTCCTGACAGACTCCAAAAGCAGTTCAAGCATCTATCTGATCTGCCTCTCCATTCCTTTAAGAATCCACAGCCTATGATCCTCATTGGTACAGACAACCCTCATCTTATCACCCCCATCGAACCAGTCCGGTTGGGTGCTCTGGGTGCACCTGCTGCGGTCAGAACCAGACTGGGCTGGGCTCTTCAGGGACCAATAAGAACAGCATACAGAGGTCTTCAACACCCGCAGTGTTTGTTTACATCTGTTTCCCACCCTAATACAGAGCTGCTGAGAAATGTTGAGAAACTCTGGCAGACTGATGTTCTTCCCTACCAAAATGAGAAGACAGTAACCCATTCCACACTAGACCAAGAGGCTATTGATTTCCTGGAGATGAAGACAATGCGTTTGTATGTGGATGGGATTCTCTGTTACGCTACACCACTGCTATGGAGAAAAACTATGCCGGTTTTCAAAGCCTCCCCTGACTCAGGGATGTCCAACCTGCAGAACAATGAGAGGAAGCTAAGTAAGAACCCAGCAATGGCTGTTATATAACAGGAGGAGATTCAGAAGATTGTCCAAACTGGTACTGTGTCAAAACTTGATCCTGAAGAAACCACAACTGACAGAGAGTTATGGTTCATCCCTCATCATATAGTGAGCCATTACAAGAACAGTTCTGTGTTCATCTGCTCTCACCAGCATCAAGGTCTCAACCTCAACGATGTCTTACTACCTGAACCTCTTGATGGGGTTCAGCTACAGTTCCATGAACATGCCATTACCATCAGTGGTGACATCAAAGGTATGTTTCACCAAGATTGCCTCCTACCAGAAGATAGATCCCTCCTGAGGTTCCAGGTCAACGATCGACAACCAGACATCTATGAATGATAGGTGCTCCCCTTTGGCACTACTTGTAATCCCTGCTGTGCCACCTATGCCCTCCAGTGGCACATCACCGATCACAGTCAAGAAGGAGAAGATTTGTGGTTTTCTGTGGAGTGGTGTTTCTACGTTGACAATTGTTTACAAGCTTCCCATCTACAGAGGAGGCAAGAGCCTTAGTTTAGAAGTTAAGAGCATTGCTCCTTTCAGAAGGATTGGACCTTCATCAGTGGACAAGTAATGCAGCGGCGGTCATCAGTCACCTACCAAGTGAAGCTCGTTCCCCCACTACAGAGCTTTGGCTGACACAGGATAAGTCTGACCCCTTTGAAAGCACACTTGGGCTCAGTTGGAACATTCACAGAGATCTCATAGGCTACAAACACAGGCCCCTCAACTATGGATATTTGACCATGAGGAACATCTACAAAGTTCTTGCGTCCCAGTACGATCCCCTGGGTTACATTCTGCCATACACGACCCATGCCAAAGTACTGCTTCATCACCTATGGGAGAAACATCAGGACTGGGATGACACGCTACCTCCGCCCGATCTACAGCAATTGTGGCAGCAATGGGAAGGTGAACCTCATCTATTGCTCCAAATTACCGTAGTTAGACACTAAACTCCAGCAGCTGATGAGTCACCAACAGGCAAATATACATCTTCTGTGATGCCTCAGAACAAGTTTATGGGTCAGTTGCATACCTCAGGACCAAGGATAGCCAGGGTCAAATCCACCTATTCTTCCTCCTAGCCCACTCAGGAGTAGCCCCCAGGCAACAACTGTCCATACCCTGGTTAGAGCTCTCTGCGGCCCTAACAGGAGCCCAGCTAGCTAAACTTTTAAATGAGAGCTCACCCTGAAGATTGACACAACAATGTGGTGGAATCTGTCCACAAGGTGGTAAAGGTGGATACGTTTGGGCTCATGTCGCTACAAAGCATTTGTGGGCACCCGAGTGGCTGAGGTTTAAGACCTAACTGATCCACAACCTTGGCGTTATGTAGATTCAGCTAACAACCCAGTCAATGGCATCCCTCGGGGTAAGACCTTACAGGCATTGTCTGAGCCCAACAGATGGAATCAAGGCCCTTCTTTCCTACTCCAAACCCATGTTCACTGGCCTAGTACACCAAGGACTCAAAGAGGAACCCTCAGAAGTATGAAAATCTGTCTTTTGTGGTACAGCTACCACATTACCAAACCCAGAATATGAGACCTACAAAGACTGGCAGGAACTCTTCACTGCTCGAAACCTACAAGCTGCAGTCGGGAAGGGTTCAAGTTTGACTGCTGAAGACTATCGCAAGGCGGAGAGGGAAATTGTCAATAAGATACAGAACGATAGCTTCTCTGATAAGATCCAACTTCTTAGATTGGGTAAGCCAGTTGATACAAACAGTAGGCTGCGTGCTTTGGCACCACAGTTGGATGAATCAGGAGAAATCAGGGTGGGTGGCAGACTGAGGCATGCCAGGGATCTAGAGTTTGGAGCAGTGCATCCAACAGTTCTAGATCCACACCACCCATTCACCAGACTACTGATTCAGGATTATGATCGATGTTTGTGCCATCCCGGTCCTGAATGACTGTTTGCTGACATTCACCAAACGTTTTGGATACTGCAAGCCCAAGAAGCAGTTTGATGTCATCAATCCAAATGCCCAGACTACAGACAGTGGAAGCCCAAACCATTTCCCAAATGGCTGACTTACCAGCAGCCCAACTCAGCCTCTTTAAGCCTGTTTTCTACTTCAAAGGGACAGACTGTTTTGGACCATTCCATGTTAAAATTGGACGACGCACTGAGGGTTAGGGTTAGGCTTGTGTACCCTATAACCAGTTATGTGCGGTGAGGTTCATAGCTGGTGAGGCACTTACTTAATCATAATCAGATTTACAAATATAGACCCCCTGCATGTTATTGTTTACATAAGGAAATTTTATGCAAGTGGACAACACTGGAGGGAAAAAAGACTATTCTTTTACATGTCATGCATAGCCGCGTTGCCGCCATAGAATAATTCTGTTAACTCAATCAAACTTGGACATGTAGATATTATTAATCTTGTACTGTGCTCCGCAGCAAAGAGAAAAACCATTAAAGTACAACTCAAAACCACGTCTTTCTCGCTTTCTGTATCAGGGCAGCTAAGTGCAGGATCGTTGCCATAGCAACTGCCAACAATGCCACAAAAAAACACTCAGATATTTCCCACACAAAAAGCAGAACATTCAGTCTGTTGCAGTAGTATGGTTTTAGGCTTAATGTTTATTTTGTAATTGTTAATAAGTGATTGCTGTGGTACGAGGGGAAAACTATGAATAAATATATTGCTGCACTTGACTTCACTGTATGGCTAGCATGCTGTTACTGTCTCTTACTCTGCAGTTGTGAAGTCACAATGTCTGGGATCATAAATTATTTTATCATTATATATAATTTTCCATGATGACAGGAGAGGCTCTGCCTACCCTGACCGCACGTCACTGCCTGCAACCTAACTCCCAAGGAAACGCCACTGGCGCCACTCACAGGCACTGTCACTGCAGACCATTTCTGGTTCAGATTTATCAGGGAATATCTTCCCAATTTGCAAGTCAGACAAAAATGGCAGACTACCGAAGTTGACCTGATTGAGGATACTGTGGTGACGCTCATGGATACTCAACTTCTCAGAGCAATCGGGCGAAGGATGAAGATGCATCCAAGTGCTGAGGGCCGCATCAGATCTGCAGATGTTCAAGTGAAGGACAGAGTCTACACCCGAACAGTGGCAAGGATGATTGTTCTTCCTGCGGTGCCGGAGGAGTACAACAGCCACAGTTCATCATCAGAGACTTAGATTGTGGCCTTTTTTCATGGAACAAATGTACCTTGTACATTTGGGGGCGGCTGTTATATTCCAGAGTGGAATCACATTTGTTGAAACTTTAAATGTTTGTGTTATAAAGGCTCAGACTGTCTTTAGACATTAGTACAAGATACCAAAATACCAAACTATGCTGGGCGCTGTTAGTTTTGAGCCTGAGAGGAGAAATTGTGCCACCTAGTGGTGAACTTTCTCACCACTTTTAGCGGCTGCAGAGTGCAGGGTAACATATCCCCACGAGTGGATCGGCGTGCAGCTGGTGCCTATGGTTTCTATTGTTGATGTGCATTACTGACGTATTGAAAGTAATTCTTTATTTGTTTGTTGTATTAGAGTAATTTTATTGGTAGTTTCCGCTTGTGTTGGGTGTTGACACTGATATGTATTAGTTTGTTGTGGCACTTTGTGTTATATAAGTATTTATTCTGTAAATTGATATGGATTTATTTCTGTTGTACTTTAGATCACACATCCTCATCTTCATCTTCTACATGGCTGTACAGCGGCTCTGTCTACTCAAAGATCAAGAAAGGAAATCCATATTCTGTTTATGTCCTGATCGACATTCAGTGGTGAGTAAACTGCCTTGCAGTATTCAGTAAATCCTCATCTACAGTAGATCATACCATCAGTCATTTTGTTTCCTGTACCTGTTTCTTTTGCATCTTGTCATACCCTGGAGTCTATTCCACCTGTGAATGTGCACGAGTTGAGGTACCTTCTGGACAGGCCGCCAAAACATCCCAGAGTAAAACAATTGACACCTTTTGCAAACACACCCTATCATGTAGAGTTTAAGAGTTACCAACTGACTCTTTGAACTATGGACTCGCACTCCACTCTTGCACAAGGAAAAACATCCAATCCCACCCAAAAAAAGCCCTAGGGCAGATTTGAAACAGCAACCTTTTTACAGGGATACAATGCTACCAAATATAAAACCAAAAGATTCAAAAGAATTCTAGTAATCAGAACATGCTAGCATACCCATATTCCAAGACACTCTGGGCGCATTTGTGTCTGCATTCCTTACAGATGTGTGGATAGTTACTGGTGAGCTACTCACAAAGAAGAAATCATAAACTTCAATTTCTACCTGGAAGGAAAGAAGCAAGTTTCTGATGACAAACAGGAGGTTGTAATGCAAAGAATTATGATAAGAATCAGTTCTACCTCATAATTCCTTCGTTGGGTATGTGAAGAATTTGGGGGTTGATATGCTATAAGCATATCATTTAGATCAAGCCATGTAAAGGAGGAGACTGGAAGAGTGTGATCAGAGAGATGGGTGATAAAGCCTTCCTCAGGGTGTTTAGTGATGTTAAAAACCAGTAGTTGTTTTGGAGTTTCCTCGTCTTCAGCATCCAATGTTGCAATGGAGAGGGGAGTGAGAATAAACTGGTCGACCTCCAAGATAAACATGGACATGAAAGATGGTTTGGGAGGCTGGTTGGGCATTCCTCCAGCTACTCTGACTGGAATCCAGGCCTGTTCAGACTACAGAAACATCATGTTTAGACCTCTTACAACTTTTGAACTAAGAAAATAAATGTGAATGATTCTCATGCATTTAAAATGTTTATGAAAAACACTAGAGTTGCTATAAATCCTATCCAACACTGTCAGGCTGGGCTCCCAGATTACCTGATATATGCTGCCACTCTGGGTGTCCTTAAGGTCCAGCCTGATTGCAATATAATCAACATCTGGAGAGGGTGGATCTATGTGTTGGTACTTTATGCCCATCAGGAGGAAGTCATCACATGGAACTTTATTGACTGTCACTAGCTTCAGGCCCTTAAGGCAATCTTCAGATGCACACATTGCTCTGGCTTTATCATCTGAATATAGAGACATAACAAAAAAGATACCCATAAAACAACCACTCCATCCTTGCTGGCCCCCCATCCTTTTGTTGTCTATATGTTTATTTATATCCAGAGATTTTATCCAACCCCACATCTTGTTTGCAAAATACCTCAAAATCAGTCAGCTTGGATGAGGCTCAACATTTAAAGTGACATATCAGGCTTTAATCCTTCCTTTTCACATGTAAGTCAATGATCATGTCACGAAAAGGTTGATTTTGGTGGTGAGGATGGACACAGCTGGACCCAGGTTGTGGTGAATATGAGGGGATTAAATACACAAGGGAACTAAAGAATCTGCCTCCCATTCTACTTTTACAACAAGTCACCTCCTGATGAACAATGACCCAAAGAAAAAATACAATCAAATGGTTTAGATGAAAGCATGTTCATGTAAAACATGAACAGGATCTATAATAAAACTTAAGGGGACATATTATGGAAAATCCAAAGCATTGCAGTTCTACTTTATATAGAACATATGATGTGTGAGGATTTAGAGTCCTGTGTTGTGTTTTGGTTTCATTAGTCCTGTGTCTTGCTCTTGACTGATCCCAGCTGTGTCTCATGTTCCCAGGCTCCTCTCCTGCAGAACCCATTTTTAGTCTGTGAGTCAAACACACTGTATACTTTCTAAGACTAGGCTTAAAACTTTCCTTTTCATAAAGCTTATAGTTAGATTGACTTAGTTTATCCTGAGCTATCCATGTAGATATACTGGCATAGGCCTGGGCTGGAAGAGGACAAAAATACCACTTTTTCTCACTCTGTTTTTCTCCTCTCCATTTATGAATTAGCTGGCAGCAACTTTAAGTTCTCTCTCTGTTTTTTCCCTTCATAGAAGCTACATCTGACCTGGTGCTCTGTTTAGCTGTAAAAACTTCCTGTAGGGGAGTATTGGCTGGGCTTCTTCTGTCTCTATCTGGACATGATATAATTTTGACTCTCATTTAAACAAAGCAACTGAATGGGCTACTACTGCTACTATGTTTACAGAATCTGTAATTGTTTCAGAACAATTACAGATGTTCTGAAACATCTGTAATTGTTTTCATCTGTAAATACAGCTGAAATACAGTATTTCAGCTGTATTTGTGAAGCTGAAATACAGCTTCACAAATACAGAAGTATTTGTGAAGCTGTATTTCAATGCCAGATGAAGTCACTTACAAAGCTACTGCTGCTACTAACTTTGTTTACTGTCTGTATACCAAAGCAAGTACTCTGGAGTTCTGCATCTTTAGTATCTCCTTTGTCTGCTGGACATGTTTGCTTCAGTCTTCTCTCTTTCATGCTATAGTGAATATAGCAAAAAAAACTTTTAAACCTGTTTAACTAATTTAAAGAACATCTAGTGACTTTCACATAAGCACATATTACAATTAGTAGCCCCCTCTATTGACAACTGAACATCCTCTATACCCACGCACAGAGATCTTTAATTTAGTTGAAGATCTTTTTTCTTTTTGGTATTTCATTTTTAGCTTTTTTAGTTGTTAAAATTTTAGTATTCAGTCAATCAGAATATGAGTTAGTCATTAGTTTTCTGGCTGTGAAGCACTAAACTGAGAAAGCAAAACTTTGGAACCACACATTTAACCATACATTTTTAAACACTACACATTCCTGAGACAAGTTGTTTCTTTGTCAAGACTTTTCTTAAAAGTTGTGGAATGGCTTTCAAAGTTCACCTAGTTGCTGATGTAGGTAGATGAAACTTTCTGGCTCGTCGCCTCTCTTGGTGGCTCTCTCTGGGTCTCCAGTGACAAGTTTGCCGTGGGCAGGAAGGTGGGCTTCCTGGGGACTGAGGTGGATGTTGCATTCCAGACTAGGTTTTCTTTCATAGTGGAAGGAGACCACGTTGCCGTCAATAGCATTGGAGAGGCCATACAATTCAGAGACCTGAAGGAATTTGGGACCCATGTTAATGATGTTGCATTCAGGCGCTATGATGTCCACAAGGAGGGTAAAAGACTCCATGTATGTGTTTGTCTCTGTGAAGCTGGTCAGGAACAAGAAAACATAAAAAGAAACAGCAGAATATTCAAAAAACACATTTCCATGTAAACCTTACAAACATTTCTGAATCTGTTTGGAGAAGTTTGTGTTCCCCTAAACATTATGGACACATTTTATGTTAATTCCTTTATGCTGAATCTGTTACCTATACAGGTGAAGCTTGATGGTATCTTCCTTTAACAAGGGACAGCCATTATGGACATACTTTACTTCATCAGACAGATAATGGCAGTCAAACACCTATAGTAAACAAAGAAACTTTATATGAAATGGAAGTTTGAGACTGGTTGATTATTTATCTTGTATGACAATGCTTCTTGGCATAACTCATACTGTTGAAAGGTCTAATGATGTACCTTTAAAGGGCCCCACATTTTTAAACAAAATACATTACTGGGCCAAGCAGCAGAGGTGTGGGTTCCACCTATGAAACGTTTGTTTCTCTGCCCCTTGTTTTCCTGTGAGTAGGAGTAATTTTATATTGCTCAGAGAGGAGCAATTATAATATATATATATATATATATAATTTCTCCTGTTAGCTACAAAATTCTGAGTAAGATAGAAGTCAGTAATGTTAATGCAATGTTTCCCCAAACAGTTGAGGGAGAGGTGTCAGTGAGAGGACGATGTTACAGGTCAATGAATAAAATGAGGAATCTCATTAACTTCACGTTTCTCCAATGAATATTTACCAAATGTTATGATTAGAGGGTTAAGTTTCTTTTACTTTTTTTGCTGTGGTTGTAGACTTGGAAGTAGAAAATTGATGAGAACATACAAATAACAATTTCTATATTCCTTTTAACATATAGCACTTAAGTCAATATTTAAAATACTTTTCTGTCACTGATTTTACATTAATATAGAAAGTGAAGCTTTTAACGTTACAGCACTAACTGCTAGCTGGCTTACTCTCCGATTGGAGGCTGTTTCTTTTATACGCCGTTAGAGAATGGTGAATTGACAATGACTAATAATGGCTATCTAACAAGTAAATACTGTTTTATTAAAGTTAATACAGAAAGTGAACATCTAAACGCTACAGCTCTGACAGACAGCGATGTATATTTTTCCTGGCTTACTTTCCGATCGGAAGCTGCTTCCTGTTTCCTTAATTTACCATTGGAGAATGATTAAATTGACAATGATTGATAATGGTTATCTAACACTTGAATGCTGTTGTTATTAACCTTACCTTTAATTATAGTCTTAAGATAATGAGTATCCATGAATTTTTCAATCAGGTTTTCCGAGGCAAAATCACACCGGAAGTAAAGATACACTGCTTTGTGTCATAACAGCAGTTATCTGACTTAACTGTGAAAAGGGTCTATTGGCAGAAGCTGAAGCCTTCTGACACTGCCCTCCTCAGTGGCAGGAGGCAATGCATACAATAAAGTAAAAAGAGGAGGCAAGGAAATGTAAAAATAGCAATGTATGCATAAGGAAAAGGAAAAACAAAATATATACATTTCTCGATGAAAATGGAAATATATATATATATATATATATATATATATATCTGCAATTATTTCTAATTGTGTCAGTTTTGGTCATCCAATTCATGTGTTTATTTTAAAAATTTACCCTGTTGGGAAAATGATCAAATCTTTCATCATAAGTTATTGCCAAGAAGTTATTGCCATACCAGTACACATTGATTTGTATCATTAGATGGGGGCGTGTCTCAAGTAAGGAGTCAGTCTTGTGTATTCAATTCAGGTTTGTTTTTGATGAGACAAATTTTCAAGGCCACTGCAAGTAAGTCAGGTCTTATTCACCTCTTGAAAATAAAGAGGCTAATGCCAATTAGCCTCTTTAAAACTAAAACTGAAATACTTGTCAGTTTATACAGTTAATAATGATAATAAAATATATAAAACAAAACAAACATATCGGATAGTCGAACCTCAGATTCAGTAAAAGCAGTGTGGTTTTTGTCCTGGTTGTGCAACACTGGATCAGATCCACTTCCTCAGCAGGGTCCTGAAGTGTACCTGGGAGTTCGCCCAACTGGTCTGCATGCACTTTGTGGACTTGGAGAAGGCGTTTAGCTGTGTCCCTCGGGGCACCCTGTTGTGGGTTCTCTGGGAGTATGGGGTATTGGGCCATTTGATGAAGACTGTTAGGTCCCTGTATGACTATGGTGTCAGAGTCTGGTCCGCATTGCTGGCAGTAAGTCAAGCTCGTTTCCAGTGAGAATTGGACTCTGCCACCGATTCTGACCTTTAGTTTTAACGCCCATCATGCCTAATCACATTCCTCTACGGGGGTGTTTTTAAGATGCAATTCAGAAAGCCGGACAGTGCAAGAGAGGGGGTGAGGGTCCGTTAAGGACAGAGGATCCGTTAAGGACAGGATTTCTAGGCACAGCCAAGGTGTTGAGGGGATTTGTTGTGGTGGCCTTAGGATCACATCACTGCTTTTTGCGGATGATGCGGCCCTATTGACCTCACCTAGTCGTGATCTACAGCTTTCAATGGAGCAGTTCACAGCCGAATGTGAAGCCGAAGGTCTGTGAAGGAATCTTATATATAACCCCCCACCCCACCCCGCCGCCGGTCACAACTTGCCATGACAACGCAGCTAAGGATAGTTTTATACCTGATAGTCTGGTTGGCCATTTCTCCCACTAGTGCTAGCCCCTTAACTAGTGGCGTCCCATCCATGGGACAAATCTAGGGGGGGAATTAGAATTAGAGGGAGGGGGGGAGTTAGCATACCGTTAGAGGGGGGGCAAGGGATAGTAGCGTATCTCAAGGATGGAGGTCTGACTGTACAATAACCATCTCCGTCCCTCCCCCCTCTGACGGTGGCGGCAACCTGCTAAAAGTTTCCCGTATTCTCAAATCCAAAACTTGACAGATATGCTATTTTATTTATATAATTATAAGTAATTTCCACTATCAGTAATAATGTGTCTATCTGAGGATTCCTCTGGTCATTATCTTTGATTAGAGCCCTCATTGATGACTGTATGTTGAAGCACCTAGGAGTTACAGTCTTTAGAAGTTTGTTTATCAGGTGTTGTCCAAGTGTGCCATTTGGAGACTCCAAATGGCACACTTGGACAACACCTGTACATCCTCAAAAATAAACATGTCCAAAATGACATTTCTTTTTGTGCTATTTTGATAAATCATGAAATCCACGAGCAGAATACTTTATTCTACAAATTTATTGTATTTTCCAGTCCATATATTCAACACTCAATGTGCATTTACAAGAAATAAAAATTAAATATCTGGGTGAAGCAATATTTTTTTAATTTCTTTTGTGTTACAAATGTAATAGCTACAAACTACTTACAGTTAAAGATTTTTGACTGCAAAAATAGAAAATTTAGCTTGTCATCTTCATAAAGAGACCACGCTTTTGCACGTACTCCAAATTGTTCAGGAATAGCAGCTGATTTAATTGGGATATACCTTTTCAGGTGTTTTTGGTGATTTTGGTACTGCCAATTAAGGGGCTAGACTCTCGTATTTGTTAGCATTTACCCAGAATGCCCTGTGCTATCATTTACTTTCTGCTTTTGCAGCGGCCCCCAGGCCACTTGGCATTCAACATGCACTTGAACTGCAGAAGAGTTCACTTCAACCTAAACTGTGACCTGGGTTTTTGTGCCCGCATCAGAGTTTGATTGCAAATTCACACCTTTCCAAATGAAGCTCACTTTCTAGGCAAACAAACTGGAGTTTGATTAAAGCAGACAAAACAGCATTGCTGTGAATGTACCCCTGAATTCTCTGCAATGGCATTGAAAACTGACCGGCAAAAAAACATTTCACCATGTAATGCACAGGTGTTAAACTCCAGTCCTGGAGAGCCACTGCCCTGCAACCTTTAGATGTGCCTCTGCTGCACCACACCTGAATAGAATAATTAGGCCATTAATTATTCTATTCAGAATATTAGCCTATTCATTAAGGCTCTAGAGAACTTATCTACACAAAAAAGAGGTAACTAAACCAGTGTTTTGTACCTGTGGCACATCTAAAAACTGCAGGACAGTGGCCCTTGAGGACTGGAGTATGACATCCCTGGTTTAATGTGTGTGTCATCGTAAGTTCTTCAATATCCCTTTTTCTTTTTTCAGTGACATTTTATTTTTCAATGCCAAATCAGTGTCAGCTGTCACAATTTTAGCTCCATATATATGAGGAACCATGGAAAGCTGACACATACATGAGATGATTGGTACCCGAACCCTGAGCCTTTGATATATCAAGTTTTAGACAGATACATCAAAGGCTGGTCCAGCTGGTGAAATAGGCTGGTGCAGCAACAACTTGAAGAACGTGTTGTTCAAATTGTTTTAGTCCTGGTAAAAAGATTTAGCAGTTTTTTTATCTTGTACATGAGGGTTCCATTACCTGTGGCACAAGTTTTCCCACTCTTTGAGTTATGGGCTCATTTAATGCTACTTCCACCTTGCATACATCCTTCTTAGCAGGAACATGGAACTGCAGATCCCCTTCCTGAAGGTAGATTGACTGACCTCGTTTCACCTTTAAACCTTTATTGACTTTTACTAGCGAACAAAGAGATGAGCAGGTCAGTAAAAGCAGAAGCACCACAAGCAAGGACAAGACCAGTGTGTAGCCTGGAAAACCCATCGCTTTC
This sequence comes from Brachyrhaphis roseni, assembly GCA_903066815.1. Lineage (NCBI taxonomy): Eukaryota > Metazoa > Chordata > Actinopteri > Cyprinodontiformes > Poeciliidae > Brachyrhaphis > Brachyrhaphis roseni. The sequence continues at coordinate 32,383 of CAEFZY010060936.1, forward strand.
AGTCCCAAGGTGTTGTAGGCAGGATATCTAGCAGGTTCTAAATGGAAGCTGGGTCTCTGTCACCAACACACTCCAGTCAGAGTTTGTCTGGGATTCGCTCAACTTTATGTTTGACAGCATGACAAGCTGCGCCTTTTAGTGGGTCACATGGTCAATTGGGATCTGTGGAAAACACAACATTTCAGGCTAAGGCATTTCATAAATAAGCAAAAAACTACTCAACACATCAAGAAAACTGATTTGTTCTTGAGTAGTTTACCATTTTAACTCTTCCTGCTTCATATTGTGTATAAATCATTTAATACTCATTTAATAACTCATAAAAATAAGATTTTTGCATTCCTGCTAAAACTGTCACTATGTTATGAGACATAAAAAAAATTTGCACTGCCTTATCCCAGTGCTAACTACTGAAATACACAGCAACATCAGAACCAACCAATCAGAGCCAGGAGGAGGGTTTTAGCACTGTTAGTCACTCCCATGCACACTCTGCTCACATCCTCCCCCTTGGTCTCTGCTAAGCTACAACTGATTCATCTCAACATAGTTTGCCATGAATTCTCAGGTTAGTTAGCGTGATGGCTAATAGACATTTTTCCTGGATCGGTGCTTTGTTTCCCTGACTTAATTAACACATTAAGGCAGAGTGCATAAGGGTGATTAATAGCACTAAGACCCTCCTCCTACTTGTGACTGATCATTTTGACTGGGAGCTGTGCATTTCTTCAGGTGGTAATTATACCACAGGGTGGAGGTGGAAGAGCACAAGCTTTTCACAGATTAGCAAACCAGGGCCGGCCCAAGCCTCCACGGGGCCGTAAGAAAAATTTGGTTTTGGGGCCCTCTAGCTCTGCTAACAATGTGGACTGGCTGCAATCAGCAGTCCGATCATTAGATCATTCACACATTCAAACTTATTGCATCTCTGGCAGTGCTGTTTACATTTTATACATGTATAATATAGGATACATTTATTGGCTAACTGATTTATCGACCAGTTGATTTTTGGGAACCAATTTCCTTAATTTTGGGGGATCGTGATCTGCTGATACTTACATGTGAAGCTGCTCTTATCCCCTAAATCTTATCTTCATCAGCGTTTTGAAGCCAAAAATACCTCAGAAATATTCAGAGCCAACCATGAGAATCAAGTTTAAACTCAGTTTCATACAAACACAAAGACTCTAGCATAAATGTTTGGCTGTTGAACTGGACCGTTCCAGGTCGCTATCAAGCTAATTTTCTATTAGCAGCTTTACAAATCTTTTACATTACATTATCAAGACACATGAAAATAAACCTTTATCTTGGCTTTTTTTCTATTCTTCCTCTTTCTTTTCTCCCTCCCTGAAGAATAAGTCCTTTTTTGAGACATTGTTTTGCTTCCTTAACTTCTGACCGGAGCTTTGGACGTTTGGATGCTCTGCACATTGCGCATGTTACCGGTGTAGCGTGCGGTACCTACCTCGACCACCAGGGCCCCCAAGAGCTATTTATTTATTTCTTTTTATCAATAAAATAATAATTTCTGCATACATTATATTATAAAAACAAATCACTTCATAGTGAAATTGTGTGTTTTTGATATTATAATGACAAAGAAATTATTACAAAAAAAAATTAATTAATAAATCAGCTCCACTGAGGGGGGCCCTTAGTGGCCTTGGGGCTCTAAGTGGCTGCTTAGTTTGCTTTGCCTTGGGCCGGCCCTGCTCATAACATGCTGTCATCAAATGACCGTTTTAACAAATATGGAAAAAACATATTTTTGTAAAAGTTTCATACCATATATTTAAACCCTGGCTTACAAGTTGTTGTTTTTTTTGTTTTTTTTAGTTAAAGTTTTTAATGAGTTATGAAGATAAACAGTCATGAAGACAACATGTAAATGTATTTTTGTTCCTTAATTCTTTTTATTTGTCATGATACACCTGTTTGAGCTGTTTGAATTTTGTTTTTAATCTGTTTTAATGAGATGCTTTTAGTGTTATTGTCACTGGGTAACACAGTTCTTGATATTACTTTCAAATAACTAAAAGTAATACAGTTCTTTGTATTACTGTTCAATACAAAGAACAGTAATTAGTTATTTGTATTGAGTTCCTTAGTTCTTTCTTATGTCCTTTTCTGTGCATTTTGCTTTGGACTATAAGGTCGCAGCTTTTAGTTAGTTAGATCTTCTGTGTTTCCATTCAGGTTCTCTTGTGCGTATTACCTTCCCTCAGCTCCCTAGCTGCTTTGCATCTTGTTTATTGGACTTATATGATTTCCATCTCACTCATCATACCTCAAAGAAACTCATTAGTTTCTTTCTCTCACTCTTGGATTCTACTGTTGCTCCTATCCAAGTGCCTCTGTGTTTTTCCTTCATGTTTTGTAGTAATAATAACAATAATAAACTGTTGTAAAACAGCCAAATGCAAAAAAGCACGTGATTGGAGCACTGTCTTTACATGTAGAATCATTATTAATCATCTGAAAATTGACCTTCTAACATGATAAATAAGACAAGAGGGAAAGAAAACAGAGCTTGTTTTTCTCAGAGGAAAGTCATTTGAAGGGAGTTTTGAGGCATGTTCTAAATCTCTATTAGAAAACTATTAGAAAACTCTGTTCCCTGCAGAGCCAGGAAATATGTACATGAAAAAGACGTGGCCTCACTCTGAGGCTAAGCACTTGTCCATATAATGACATAATGTTTGCTGGTGACCTCTGACATTCACACAGGCAGAAGGGGGTAAATGTCCTACAAAAACATTGGTAACACTTTATTTGATGGGGTGTGCATAAGACTGGCATGACACTGTCATAATCATGATAAAACATCTGTCATGAACATGGAGTCTTTATGAATATTTACAATAGTTGTCATGAAGTGTCATTCGATAAATAATGACACTTTAATGCAAAGTTGCTTTAAAAGTTTCATTAAAAGTCCCAACTTTGCATTATTTTGCAAATAATGACACTTTAATGCAAAGTTGGCACTTTTAATGTACTTTCAATGCAATTTCTAGAGCAACTTTGCATTAAAATTGTCATTACTTACTGAATGACACTTCATGACAACAGTCATAGATATTCATAAAGACTTCTTCATGTTCACGATAGATGTTATGTCATGTTTATGACAGTGTCATGTCAGTGTTATGCACACCCCTTCAAATAAAGTGTTACCAAAACATCAGTTACCTTATGGGAAATCATTTTAATGTAAAATGTTTTAATATAATGATTGTCTAATTTCTGCTAATATTATCATAATCATTCATTTTTTTTCTTTCTTGTTTCTCCTTTTCCTGGTGGCATAGAAAGGGTTCCATTTCATCACTTTTACTCTGAGGAAGTTTACTGAGCTGTTTAACTCGAACAGGCTTCAGATTTTATTCTTCTGCATTCTTTTAACACTTTAACAGAACACCTTCCTGGACCTCCCACCCACAGAAAGCAGCCTGTAATCAGCCTCAGAGTTGAGGAACATGTTGCAGCCTGTTCACTCAGACAATGCTTGTGTTTTAGGAGTTGAAAAGATCTTGTTTAAAATTGCCAAGATGTGGTTTCAGATGGTTCCAAGCAGGAGTATGCATCTGACTTCAGCAAAATATCAGCACTACCTGATTTCTTCACCCCTGTGACTTGTGTTGTGATTCAATCTATTTGATTTTGCAGGTGCAGCATCTGGTTTGACCTGAGAACACTCTACATAGTATACTTTAAAAAATATTCACATCCATAAAATATTTCACATTTTGTCACCTTACACTACAAACTTCACTGTATTTTATTTAGATTTTATCTGACAGATAGACTGAGGGGAAGCAAATGGGTAAATAGTTTTTAATATTTTTAGAAACAAAAATCAAAAAGCATGACTTGTAGTGTTACTCAACTTGTTTAATCTAGTAATTTAGTAGTTTCCATTTAGTCAAAGCAACTGATTGGACTGTATCCTCCTGCATTCATTATGTTGGAAACATCACTGCTAAAACTCACCCCACAGTAAAACTCAAAGTTGGGCAAAAGAGTCGCCTTTGGAGCTCAGCCTCTGAGAAAGTTCTTTGGTATGTCCTAACTTTCTGACATACCAAAGAATTAATTAGAAATTTTGATTGAGGTGTGTTGGAACAAGGATGCCTCCAATAGTTGCAGGACAGTGGTGCTTGAGGACTGGAGTTGCAGACAACTGATCTATCAGATCAGTTGTCTGCAACTCCAGCCCTCAAGCATTTTGAGGACAAAATGGACAAAGCAAGTGACTACAAAGCACTGCTCAAAGTCTGTCAAGAGGAGAATTTTACACATAATTTTTGTGAATTGGTTTCTTGCAGATGTCCTACTTTAATGTTCTTGAGAAGATTTGCTGTAATTTATTACAACCAGAGTCAAAGGCAATGGGAAGACATATGGAGCTAAATCCAAGACAATCCTGGAGGAAAACCTGCTAGAGGCCGCAAAAGACCTGAGAGGGGTAGAGGTTCACCTTCCAGCAGGACAAGCACCCTGAGCATACAGCCAGTCTATGTATGAATATAGTTCAGTCTCAGGGTGTGCAAAACTGGTGGAGACCAACCCCAAAAGAACTGCACAGTAAGGTTAGTTAGCATCTACACAAATGACACAGGGGAACAAAATTGAAACATTTCTTACATTTCAGTTCAAAATTTGAATTTCCATTTCACAGATATGCAGTGTTCTGTCATCAAATCTTCATAGAATAAATGTGTGGCTGCAACAAGAAGAATGTCAGAAATAGTCTTCTAATTAAACCACAAACAATCCCATTTTTAATTGTCTTCCAGAATAAATTATTATTTATGATGAGAAGAAATAACATTGCAGCAAAGCCAGCTCCCTAAGGAAAAATTATGTGGTCTGATGGAAGAACGTGATGAGTTGGGACAGAGCCCTGACTCTTCTTGTTAAGCCAGCACCTTAAAGAAGAACTGGAGCCCTGACCAAGAGCCAGAGGTCACCAGTAAACATCAGTGCTTTCTGTCAGATATGCCATAAAATGACAATCAGCACCAAACTGGAAAAAAAGTTTACATCTGAACAAATAGCTCACTCATTCTTTCACTGATACATTAAATGACTGTGTACAGTTCATATCCACTCACTGTGGAAAAATGCAAAAGGCTCTTTGATCTCGCAATAAAGATCTGCGTGGCCCAGTGACTGATGACCATCCCATTGGAAGGCCTCAGATGGAGGAAAGAGTTCTTGGAAAGGTCCTAATGTTAACCAATGCATTAACAAGACTTAAGCCCATCCACTTCCTGTCAAGTTGGACAATGAGTCTTTTCATGTCAAAGTAAAGACAAGCGAAGCCCACGCCCTAATCAAAAAGGCTTGGACAGATATTCCCCTACTGGCCTGTCAATAAGCAGAATGTTCAGTGTCTGTTGAGTTTTAGCTTGGTCTAACAGCAGATACTGCTTTAAACCCATAGCAGAACAAAGTGCTCTCCCTAATCCAAACCCAAACCAAACATTTATCTTAATCCAATGGAGCAGCACTTAGCTCTAGCCGACTTAAAAAGGGTCATTAGAAAGGCTTTCACAATTTCTTTTTTGTCGGTTTTGAAAAATGTCATGATGTGTCCCATTTGTTACATCATAACAATATATTCTGTAATGACTCCTGAAGACAAATTTGGATAAGCTGAGAATTCTAACAAATCTAGGTCTCAAAATCCTATATGGCTTCCATTCACATTAGCCTGGTGAAAATTGCTTCATCCAGAAGTTCTCGGCTATTGAGGAACAATTTCAGCTGGAAGCGTTGACACTGTTGAAACAATTGGATTTGATTCTTCCCAATCGATAATGTTTTGTCGTGACATATGTAATGCACTAACCAGAAGAAGCTACGAAATTTGATGTGCTGTAAACAACCTTGTGGGAATAGGGTCACAACATCTTTACAAGCAATAAAATGTTTAAACGTTCCTCTTGCTCTGACTTTAATTGCTCATTATTTGGAAATGAGGGTAGTTCTGTACATAGACATTCTGCAGAGATAGCAGGTATTAGGTGTCGAGATGTGACGACCCTTAAAGATGTTTTAAATAAAATACATCTATATTTACCATATATCATATATTAGAAAGTACAAGCATATTTGAACAGTTAGTTAGCATCTACTGTAACCAGAGTTACTTTTGGAATGTGTCATGCAACAAACATCTCTGCTCCACAGCTGGGTATGCATCTAGTCACCACTACTTTTAATTTCAGTAATGACAGGGTCCTCAGAGCTCTGCACAGTTCTAAGAAAAACAGCTGGTTGGGAGAAAGAAAGAATTCTGCTGAAAACACAAGCTAGTGTTTGGCTGTCGTCCAGCAGCATGGAGCCTAGTGTGCAACAAAGAGACTGAAAAGGCTCCCAGATATTCCCACATTCCCACAACCAGAGCGCAGTGGCTCTGGTGTTCCCAGAAGTTCTTTGGAAAGCTTTAAAATGCTTACTTCTTTGAATGCACCACAAGTGGTGGCTTAGTGTCCAATAATTAAAAGCAAGATGTTTACCATTGTGCAGCTGGGCACTTTCAACATGCCTTCACAGGAACCTAAGTGTAAATGAGTATTTTTAAAGAGCAGATTTAGTGATGAAGAAGAGTTGAACATCTAGTCCCATATACTAAAACCAAATGAACAAAACAAAGCATCTAGTTCAATGTTCTGAGACAAGCAAATATGTAGGCATGTTCTTACCTGAACATCTGATCCTTTCTCCACTACCTGCTTCTTGCCGTGTGTTTTCAACTGCAACTGTTTCAGTAACTCCACCTCTAAGAGAGTAAGATGACTAAAGAGGGGAGGGACAGGAAAAGCAATGGATGGAGTGTTTGTCCTGTTAGTCAGTCATCGAAGAGGAAAAACTTAAAAGTAAGCAACAGACTGAGATTAAAGTTTTATCTAAAGCGTCTGTTGCTTTTGTCATTCCTGAACACAAGTGGATACAAATAAGAGGCTTAGCGCTGTACCAATTTAACACTTGAACAGAGACAATGACATTGCAAAGATTGCATGCCTTCTACATGCTTTTTACTGTTGCAAACAGAAAAAGCTTACAAGAGAAACAAATGCTTCTTCAACATTTTCTCATTCTGTTCCATTTCAAACCCAAAGTTCAGCTTATTTTATTGTGATTGGTAACAGCCCTACACAAAATAAAAAAATGTGTGTGGAGGATCAAATATTTTAAAAAGAAACCTGAAAAATGTTGCATTTTCCCCCTTTACCTTGGTTCCTCTAAATAAGATCCAGAGTGGAAATCTGCCTTCAGAAGTCACCTAGCTGGTAAATAATTGAATCTAAATGCAGCTGCTCTGTGGAGACTTCAGAAGTAGAGGACATAGGCAGATGTGTCTCCAGATCACAAACCACTGACTCTTTCCCGCCGATGTAGGAGTGGCCCTGAGCAGGATTAAAATTCACAAGGCTAAAATGTGTAGATGGGGCACATCAATTTTTATTCCATTTTAAATCATTTTTTTCAATTTTTTTTAGCTATTTATTTATTCATAATTTAGTATTTGTCTTCAATAGCTTCTAGGTCATGTGATTTATTGACTCAAAATCAGTGTGAAATTGTTCTACTGGACTGTATAGATGAGGCACACTCATTTTTATTGCATTTTAATTCATTTTTTATTTTTTTTTTTTTATTTTCAGCCAGCTGTTCTCTACCCCCTCAGGCGCTCGGAGGTTCACCCAGGGCCCATCAACAAATTTCCAAAACAAACACTCCTGACAAACTAATGTAAATAGATGTCTTGTGACCAACTGACCCAAAAAGTGGCAATTCATGCAATTACATGAGACACACTGTTCTCTATTAAATTTTGAAATCATATTCAATATTTTATATAATTTCAATATTAAGTAATATGTTTTCTTCAATAACTTCTACGTCATGTGACCTATTTTCTAAAAATCAGTGTCAAATTGTTCTACTAGTCTGTACAGATGAGGTACATTCTTGTTTTATTCCATTTCCAACTACTACTAGTTGAGAATTATCCAGTGCATGTTTGAAGTGTCTAGGTGTTGTAGTTTTGGAGCTGGAGCAGTTCCAGTGCAACCCAGATTATTAGATATTATTAACTGCAAACATGCAGACATGACCTGGTAGGCCAGGCACGTGCAGAGAGAGTGGGGGGATGAAGAGCGCTTGAGCCCCTATCCCTTTTATCCTTGTTGCCCCTAGTGACCTTTTTCATTTTTTTTTATTTTTTATTGTGAATAAAAATTTACGACTGATGTTGATGTTAGAAAAACTGTTTCTATTTATATTTTTGTAGTTGTCCTCGCAATAGCGAGAAAAAACCATCCTCGTCCCTAAACACAGAAATGCTTTGGCTGCAGAGAAAACTTCTGACTTTAACTTAATCATTCTACTAAATGTCCGGTTCACTACAGACAGTCTGAGTCAGCCCCACTGACAGATAATGAATGGTATCACCTACTGACTGTTTGCTCTGCTTCTCGTTAACATTTCTACCAGGCGGGTTAAAGCTGCTGCTGACGGGATCTGGGCTGGAGGTGAGCAGCTGTAGATAGAAGTTATTGCAGAACCTCAAGTGTTAAAGGAAGATTAGGCCCAGAGCAATTGGAGTTCACAAAATAAACATCAGAGAAAATATTGTAGCAATAATTAGAACCACAGCATAAAGTCAAATATGTCACAATTAAAAGAATCAAAATGTCCCCAAACCATCGGCGGACTGACATAGGGGCCACTGGGGGATTCCAGGTAGATTCCAGGTAGATTCCAGAGATGCACATCGCAGCGGCTGTTCATGCAGGGCCGGTCCAAGGTAATATGGGGCGTTAGTCACAACCCCCCCAACCCCCAGCCCTCTGAAACCTGTCCTACAAAGAACCTCAGCATCACTAACATGTTTAAATATCGATAAGGTGAAGTCTGTGAGAGGGAGACCAGGTTTATTGGCCGAGTTTAAAATCAATCATTTGTTGTTTGCTGTGATGTATTTGTGAACAAACCCAATTCAAACACAAAGATGACCATATTGTAGCCATGGTAACAACAATCAAACTATCAAGATGATTCTTTAAACTTTTACAAAGTAAACTTCCTAATTAAATCCTAAATGTACTTTTTTTTTCTCAGCTGAATGAATGCATTAAATAAAATTTAATAACAGTCATTCTCTATAAATGATGCTACAGGTTTAAATCTATGGTCTGTGTTACAATTAAACCATTTCTAGGGCCCCCTGAATATCGGGAGGGCCTCTACCAGCAGCTACTGAGTTTTTCAGTGTTTTCTTTGCATATAATAAAAACAGCATATAATGTAAACAGCACTATCAGAGATGCAATAAGTTTATAGTAGGTGTGTGAATGATCTAATCGTCTAACTGTTGACTCCAGCATTCCACATTGTTAGTAGTTAATTTTGGTTTTATTTTGGTATATTTCTTCTTCGTGTGTTTTGTGATATGCAATTCCCATTCTTACTAACCATGATGAGACAGCGTTAGATCCTGAAGGAATCCAAAGGAAATCTTTAAAATAGTGCCCTTGGAAAGCAGAACGAGGTATAAATATGCGCAATTGTGATTTGTGTTAAGAAATGTTATTTGATTATTTAAGAAGCAGTATAACGTCATTGGTTTATTCGTTTAAAAACGAAACTGTGTATGCTGACGAGTTAAGGACACAACATATTCTTTTTTTGTATGTGTGAACATTAATATGTTAGTTTTATACAAGAGTTAAGCATGTCCAATAATTCTGTATCCTTTTATTTCATGCTACAGTTTTCACATTGTCTATGACAAGAAAAGTCAAGATTAAACTGCACCCGTTTGGAACTCCCTGCGTCTGGCTGCTTAGTCAAAGTGGCCGCTACAATAACGGCAACTCAGAAGTTCTTGTTATGAAGTTCTGACATCCCTCAGACATTCTCTCAGTGATCAAGTTCAACTATTTATTGGATTTGTATCTGTAGCAATTTGATTTATTGTTTATTCTCTTCCTTGATTTTTGTGTTTTAGTACCCTAACCCCTAACTTGAAAACAAAAACCTGTTGTTGCTATGGCAGGGATGGTACATAATAGTGTTGAGATTCAGATGTGTTCATCTGAATCTCTAAGCATTCTTCGTAGGAACTCAGGGAGACTGTTTGTCAAGGAGGAATAACATTCCTCTGCTTCAGCAGTGGACTGATGCATAAAGTCACGACAGCCCCTGTGGTTCCTGCTTGACTGTTAGAGCTCAGACGTGTAAACTGGTCTGCCAGGGTGGAGGCTAGCAGAAGTCCAACTCTAGCTGAAACGTTCTGTCATACCAGACGGGTCGAAAAATAATTTTGGCTCAGAATGGTCAGAGGAGTGCATTTTGAGGGTTTTCATGCAAGCCTGATCTTCTTTCTGATGTTCTCTGTCGAAGGCTTGTTGCTGAAGGAGCAACGCAGGAATGCAGAGGTGACTCAAGGGCTCAGCAAAGCTATTTTAGAAATGCTGCATATCAAGAAAGTGTCGGCAAGTCATCAGGCCAAACCTCACCCTTACATGAATAGGATCTATCAACATCTGGAGTCACTGGAAGCTCAAGACTTTGGAAGATCAGATGGAATTCTAGTGCAGAGTTTTCGAAGTGTTGATGGTAAGAAAGTTGTTTTCAGTAGAAAAACATTTTAATACCATTATCATGTAAGAAGGACAAAGTTGTGGAACTCTACCTGCACAAATAGCTTTGCCTGTGTAGCTGTTTGAGACAAGGAATAATGGAGTATTTTACTGTTTTGATCACCCAGGGCCCCATCATGCTCCACAAGGATGGATCTGGTTCAACATCAGCAGCCTGAACCTCTCCATGCTGGGTGCAGAGTTGGTCCTCTACAGGAAGACCCTCCATTCATGCCCTCTCAGTATCACTGTGACCCTGCACAGCATCATTGCATCACAGCACAATCTGAATGAAATTCCTGCTTTGGAGCAGAAGCAGCTGACGCTGGACCAGCGGCCCTCTTCTGGGTACGATGTTTTCAATGTGTCAGCTGTTTTGGCTATGCAGCATCTGGAGGTGGTGGGCTTCCAGCTGAGGTATACAGATGAGAGTGGGAGTTTGGTCCTCCATGAGGCACTGACGCAGAGTCTGTACTGTTTGAGCAGAGGTGCTCTGCAGGAACCCTTACTGGTGTTTTACGAAGCACGACTTCTTCAGTTCTAATGACGTCACCTTGACCACAGAAAATTCAAGGAAAAAATATACAGTTTATTTCCTCTTGTATCTGATGGCAGAAATTCCTAAACAGTATATTTTGTTTTGAATGAGTCACTATGATTTTTTTCTATAATTTCAAATGGAGTTCGGCTTGTCTGAGAAACAAGTGATAAATAATTCAAACAGCCAGCTGACAACATTCAGATAGAGCAGAATTTTGAAGTGAAGCTCCTCCAAGGTTGTAAGCAGTTAATTTTTTCAGTATAAATCCAGACTAGCTAGTCATGGAGGCTAAAGCTAAAGGCTAATCTGAGAGGGACGAAGACCAAGGCATTCTTCAGTCTGAATACATTAGTGGTTTTGCTAAAGCTCTTTTAGTCATCTTTAAACCATTGGCAGTGTTTGTGTTCTCCCTACATGTAACCTCCTTTGTCTTTGACACTGTATAATAAAGCAAAGATGCTCATCTTAAGGTAGGAGTCTCTATTTGCTGTCATTTTTGTAATATTTCATTCATTCAGAGTTCATAGGGGATAAATACATTCGCAAAAGAACTGAAATTTCAATTT
>CAEFZY010060940.1:0-20081 GCA_903066815.1 Brachyrhaphis roseni
TATATGATTTGGGAGCTTTTTGTGGATTTTTTTCTTTAAGCCAATGTTAGTCTGTTTTATCCAATGTTTGTGTCCAAGTTTCAGCCATCTGTCTGTGGAGTTGAGGTTAAACTAAAGAATTTGCTAAGACCTTCCTCCTGGGTTTGATTGGTGTTTCTGACCAGGATCTGTGCATTTCTGCAGATGACAGTAGGTAGGGCCACAAGGATTTGTACAAGCTTCTAATTTAAAAAACATCTTATATTTCCATATTGTTTCTGCAAAATTACTATGGCTGTAAAATGTTGTGCTATGTGCATTTCTGTGGTACCAGCCTCATTCATGAGTAGGTAAATGAGAGTTGTCTTTTGTCTCTTTACCTTTTCTCACATGACTCATTCCAAGTTATAAGAAAAAAAAGAGAAAAAAAGTCCCACTGAGCTTTTTTGCAGACTCACCAGTGAACAATTTCAAATGCTCATAACAGCGCAGGTCAATTGTGTGGGCTGCAGTATAGACTCTCCATAAATTAAACACAAAAGAATCAAGCCTTAGAAATGAAGTGCTGCTAAACACAGAGGAAAAGGGAACTCTTTTTTCCCTCTATATTTCAGAGACAAAAAAAATATAAAAGAAAAAGAAAACAGGAAAGTACATCAAGTAATGCATTTCAAAATGGCATTTCTGGCTCCCCAACATATGAAGTGCTTACAGATTCAGCTGTTGTTTGACATTTTTGCTTGTGACAAATGCCGGTCCATTAGAAGCTAAGCGCTTTGTGTTTATTCTCTGTGATGAGTGACAAGGTGAAATTTTGGCTTCATTGTGAACAAGATGGAGCATTTCTTTTTCTGTCCTATTTAAGCCTCAGGTCTAAAAGTTGCCAATCAACTAAAAAAGTGTATGTTTAAAGAAAGAAAAAAGGGAAAAGGAATGTGTTCCCATACTAATGCAAAGTTCCTGATGCTGTGTCCTCAGCTTTAAAAAAGCAGTTTGTGTCATGAAATGCAGAATAAGTGCTGCGGTGGGCAAAGTTTTGTGGGAAGTAGGATTTCTAAATCATCACAAACCAAAATGTTGGCAGTTCAAGGAATTGGTCCTCTGTTTATGTCCATTCAGAACCTAGAAGTAGCTAATCAGCTTGAATGTCGTCAGGGACACATGCTCAGATAATTATTGAGTACAGTCAGTGTGCCCTAATAGCTGGCTGACAGGCTTCAGTTTGCTTGGACATGTTATTTCCCTCCCACAGCCGACTGATTAGCTGCAGTGACGGTAAAATTGCCTATTTTACAGGTGCTTCAATCATGGGTGCAGAAACTCACTATATATAAACCCCTGATGGTAATCACCCACCCACAGGACAGGGATTTAGCAAACATTTAACACTTAACAAATATAACAAATTTTCTAAGAAATGCCTACCAGAAACCGAGTACAGGGTTTGCAAGGCAGTATTTGTACTTGCTGCTTGTTGCCTGACTTTACTAACAAATTTTTGTTCATATCAAAATCAGGTAAGCTTCAAATAAGTATCAAGTACATTACTGTTTTCTTTAGCTAATGTATTTCCTTTGATAAAGATTTACACCAGATGCCAGTATCACCTTAAGTTAATTACAGGTGCTCTACAAAGAAATCAACACAAATAGATATATTAATTATCTATAATAAGGTGAAATAACACAGGGAATCAGTATTGAGCACACCCACATTCAGTGTGTTTCCTCAGTGGAGAACCTGCTCACATTGGTCATTGCATCCAGTTCAAGTGATTGCCAGGGCATTCTAGCAACTTCACTTTATTTCTGAGTTTCCTTGGATGTGTGGGATTATTGTCATTTCAGACTTTTTATCAACAATTTGCTGGTACATTGTTCTTTCAGTTAAATGAAATCAGTCGTTCCACTTTTTAACACAAAACTCTTAAGTTCTAATTTCTATTCTTTGCATATGGGTATTAGATAGATTTATAATTTTATCTAATAACCAGAAAAGTATCTTTAACATAGTGGTAAAATTGTATATCTGCTAAAATCTGCTTCCTGTTTCATGTGTGTGAAGAATATAATTTGGAAAACCAAACATACTAAATCATCTTAGATAACATTATAGTCACCACCATGTACTAATTGAGCAAACATCATGTGCACAGTCACAGCAGACTACCTGATTATTTACGGTCTACGTGTCAGAGAGGTGGAAACATATGTGCAGTCAAGCTTACAAGGCTGACCTCTATATCACATCAATAGATGATAGACTTACTGATCAGCATAATAATAATCAAAGCAGGATAGAAGGAGCTAATCAGAACAGAACTTAGCTGTGGGCTGTAATTTGCCAATTTACACACATTTTGTGAAATAACACCATTATAAGTAAAAGAAACATCACTGAAGAAACGGCTCTCACTGCAACCTACCTATAATGTCTCTCTGATATACTCATTCACTTTGAGGTTTTTCACAATTTTGTCATATTACAACCACAAACTTTATATTTATGTTTCATTGGCTGGGTGTTGAATTTAGTTTGGTTCATTTTGATTTGATTATTCTAGGTTTAATTTTACTTCTGTGTTTGTTTTTTGCTTTCTAATGTTACTCTTTTATGTCAGTGCCTCACTTTAACAGATGTTCCCCATCTGTTCATTCCATCACCTATCCAATAATCAAAGTCTCCACTATAAATACTTCTTGGTTCAGCCACTCCATGTCAGACTCCCTGTTGTCCTCACCCTGCTTTTTCCACTTTATTAAAATGTGTTTATTCACCACACTTCTGTCACTTCTGTCTGCATTTGTGACCTCAACAAAAAAAACAAAAAATGACATAATGTGTCTGTAAGAAATTGTATTATTTTTTTTTTTTAGATTTCATGAGAAAGACCAACACAAGGTGGTTCGTAACTGTAAGGTAGAACTGCATGTTACAAATCTGGTTGCAGAAGGCCATAAGCAAAGAGAAAGTGTTTGGAGTTTACCACAAGCCATGCTGGGAACATATTCTTCTTTCCCTTCTCTGTTATGCTCTATTTGCTGTTAGCTAGAGACCAAATAATACCCAAAAATACATTGAAGTTGTTGGTTGTAATGAGAAAAAAATGTGTCATAGTTCAAAGGACAGCATCTGTGACAAACTAATGCATCAGGTCTGTCTTTACCACATGCACCCAATAAAATGTAGGTACTGATGTGCAGAAGGGCAGTCCAATAATGGATTTATATTGCGCTAGTGAAATAAAAACAAATGGGCACAAAAAGCAATCTAAAAACGGAAAGAGCTGCAAATTTTGTGGCAAGTGTTAAATATTTATTCTAATTTGAAATTCAAGGTCATCTTCCAGAGGGCAAAGAATAGGTTTGTAAAAGGTATCTTGGCAACCACCTGTAGTATTCTAAATAAATTGGCATACATTTTGACCCAACTGAGTGCTGAAAAAAAGCCTTTATTTCTCTATTACAACAACTTAGTCAAACTTTGGTCATGCCTTATAAAAATAAACTGAGTTCAGTTGGGGTCAGTTGCAAGATGCTAAGCTCAAATGTTTGCACAATTCTTTGAATAACTATACCCTGTCTATTTTTTGTTTGCTGAAAAGGAAACCATTAAAAATATTTTCAGCAACACTACTTCATCAGTGTCTATGACTGTCTGTTTTTAGAAAAAAAAGGATTGTGGCATTGGGATTTACCTGAAATGAACCTCAGAACTAAAAGTGTATCTTGTTGTGTAAGGTAGGGATAGCTCATCTGTGGTCATTGCATTAGTTGCTGTTTTTGGTTATTTTTGGACCTCCTGGTTGATTCTTCAGTATCCTTTTAGTCATTTTGGTAGGCCAGCCACTCACAATGGGAGGTTCACTATTGTTTCATGTTTTCTCCATTTGAGGCAAATGGCTCTCACTGTGACTTCCTGGTGTCCCAAAGCCTTAGAAATGACTCTGTAACCATTTCCAGACTGACTGATGTCATATATGCTGCTTTTTGAAATCTTTTAGCTTGCATCATGTTGTAAGCTAACGTTTTATTTAAGCAACTCCCTTAGTCTGAAAGTCTAGGACTAATAAGGCCTGTGGATAGTGAAACAATTTAAAAAAGAGAAGTTAAGCTTAGGTAATTCATGTTTTTAGTTCCTGTACTGACTCAGGTTATTGTTTTCTAATTTTTCAATTTGTGTGATAGAAGAAGCACAAAGAAGAAATTTGTAATGATGCAACTTTTATTCACATACAATTTTAGCATGTGTGAAACGTGTTTGTGTCTAGTTGAAAGGCCTGCATGGGAAAGTTTAGTTTCAAATAAATTTACTGTTACACCCTATAATGTTATAGCTGTGGCTAAGGTAACCCTAAACCTGCTGCTTTTGCATTTACCTTAAAATTGATCAAATTAATAACAGCTCTTATATCACCCTCACCCAGTTACAAACATTTACTTCAGCATGGTCCATGTGTGTGCTTAGTGGCGCAGTAATGAGTGAAATCAGGGTAAATGAGTTGCCAGGCAACACGTTTTGTTCATGTCACTCTGTATGCCATAAACATACTGAGGGACATAAACTATCTGCGGTACTTCTCTCACAGTGGCCAGTAATCGTGTGTGTAGGTGGGTGCGTGGGAGGGTGTATGTGTGTGTGTGCACCCCGACAGGTGTAAGGTTGGGAAACTCAACTGTGTTCAGTCATTTTACTAATTCTAAAACGGCATCATCAATAGACCTTGCAGGTAAAAACATCTGTCACTGTTTGTGTGTTGATTGCAGCCTGACCTGCATCGGTCAACTCTGACAGACCATTTGTCTTTATTTGATGGAAACACTACGAGCTCTGAGACTCTAGAAGTTTTCCAACTCTTTGCTTTTCTGTGCTGTCTTCTCTAAAGTGCTTTAAAAAAAAGTATTTAATGTTTAATAAGTCTGTAAATAACATTGCAGATTCTCACGCTGACAGAGGTATGACTTTTGACCACTCTAGAACATTTAAAGGCTCTCCTTTAAAAGTGCTTCTTAAACATTAAGTCTGGGTAAGTCTCATGTTGAAACCCTAGACTTTGTTTACAGCCATGATGCTGACACCACCATGCTTCTTCAGCATGCACTGTTGCTTGCCTAATCCTCTATGAAATCTGCACACGTATTTAAACTCTTAACATCACACTTTTATAATTTACTATTAATTCTTAACCTGTATTTTTTTAAACAAATTGTGACTATTTATAACAATTAAAAATGCTTTAATGTAGTAACAAGGGTGGATGAATGCAATAATCATTAATGTAATGTAATGTAAAGTAATTTAAATATCAACTTTTTTTTTTATTTGTGTGTTTTTGTTCAGCAGACATTGTCAACACTACCATGAGTGGTGGTAAAGCACCATGTTGAGCACTAAATAACATATGTGCTTTGTGGTGCTTGTTTTTGCCTCAATACCTTTAAATAATTGTATGTCTGTTTTTGCAATGTCAAATATAATTGTTGTTGTTTGTTGGTATACATGATGATTTCAAAATATACACCAGTGCCCAATTTAATATTTGAGAAGAAATGGCTCTGTTTTGCTGTTGTGGATTAGATTGTTAAGTTGTTATTAACATTGTTGTCAGCATCACATCGTGTGTTAAAGAGAGAACAGTTCTGCAGTAAAGCAGGATTTCAATTTTATTTCAAAAATAAAGACAAAAACCTTTTAGTTGAATTTTTTTTTAATCTGTCTTCAGAAGCTTGTATTAGCAATGAGAACACTTAACTCGATTAGAATGGTTAGCATTGCTAATTTTAAACATCAATCTCTGTGTGTATTTTCTGTACAGTTAATAGCCTCTTGGATTCTGTACACGGCCAATATTACCTTATCCTGCATGTTCCGTGACAGGCAGAAAAGGAGTCTTAATAAAGATAAAGCAGAGCAGTTTTTGTACGCCTAGCTATGAACCAGCTTCTACCATTGCAAGAATGAAGTAAATTCATGTTATACAAGAATCAGCTTCTCTTTGAAATGCTTTAGGGGTTTAGGTTTAAGTTTCTCTGGTGTAAGAAACAGCTTGTTGTGCTTGCATTTTTAGCTGCATAGGTTTGGATTTTATTAGTCTACGAGAATACACTAATTTGATTAGTCTTGCTTTAAAATATGCCCCAAAGCACACATTACATGTGTGCATGAGGTATAAACATTAATAACAAGGAAATAAAAAAATGGGATGTGGCTAATTACCTGCTGGTTTATTTCTCCCTACTGAAGAGAATATAAGTAGCAATAATTTCTCAATGGTCTTCACACTTTCATGAACACCCCAACGCACATCTCTGCGTGCATTTCCTAATCATCGACACTGATTTGGTATAATGCATTTATTGTTTGGAATTGAGTTTGCTTAAAATCTTTAATGAAATAAAGCCTTGGGCAGACAGCTGGGAAAGCAGAAGTGATGGGAGGAATTAGACACAGGTACAGAAATTTCACCGTAAGAGGACAAAGACACATCTGCTTTCTGTGTGTTGTTTTTTTTTCTGCTCATGTCACTTTAAATATGATTTCAAAACATTTATTTTTCACTGACAATATATATATATATATATATATATATATATATATATATTTTTTTTTTTTTTAAAAAAGATGTACAAATATGGAGAAAAAAAATATTATTAGGATTGTTATTTAGGCCAGTGTTCCTAAATGTAAGGAAACCTCTTTGTTGATTGATGCATGTCTGGCAGGTCTGGGTAAGACAATTGTGTATGTAATCAGCAATTATCCTAATGACAGTGCTGACATACATTGGGGGTGCAGGATTTGACACTATGTGTCAGGGGGAGCCTGAGTGAGGAGAAAGGGGTCTGTTGAGAGTCCTGTCGGTGTTTCTGAGTGATGGCTTGTCAACAAAGCGCTCCTGTTTCAGACACAGTCAAGACTCGTGCAGCTCCAACAGGGCCTTCCACCTCTGAATGATGTGTCTCAGGTCAACCCTGTGCAGATTTCTGGCACTTTTCTGTTTACTACACTTAATTTATTAGTTTCACTGTCTTTCTTTTCTCCATTCTCACTGGACTTTTTTACTCTGCTTATTTCTCCACTTAAGCAACCGAGGATTTCATTCATCTGTTTAAATCATGCCTATCTTTTAAACAAAAAATGCCATTTCTTTTAGTTTGGTAGTCATACTCCAAAATAAACTTTTTGTATCAGTCTCAGGAAGTAGACCAGTTATATTGTTGTTTTATCTGCTTGTTGTAAAGAATTTGTAACCATTTTACAAATGGGTCTTTTATCCTAAAGACACATTTCCCATTTAAGTAATTTTTAAACATAACTATTTGAACAAAGTACATTTTAAATCAAAAACAAAATAGCACAGATTTCAAATATACCACCTTCAACATAATGTCTAGATGTGAATTGGTGTGAGATAAAAGTTAAAAAAAGGTTTGATTTGTTGACACAAGCAATTTCAACCAGAGAAATATTTAAATTAAGGATACTTATTTTCCATAGCAGTGAAAAATGTTTCTCAAGTTGGAGTAATTGTACTCCAATTACTACAATGTACATTGTTTTCAAAAAGTCAAAGAAGTAGCTGATTAAATACCTTTAGCCTCTGCCAACTTCTTGTCATACACCAATATAAAACACCTGCGGTTTAAGTTATTAAATTAAATCCAAAACCACTCTTCAGACTGGCCTTTACATGTTTATCCAACATTATTCTTTCATCTGTTTTCTGTCTGAGCCACATGAATGACTGATGTCAGTACTTCCCTTCCAATCATTACCATGTATTTTAGCTTGAACTGTCTTTTAAGTTCCAGAGTTTAAATGGCTTCAGATGTTCTCTCCTCAGAATAATGTTTTGACAACTACAGTGGTGTAGTGCAATTAAACTTTCATTAGGAAAACTCGCATGATTGTGTAGTGAAAGGTGTATTTTTATTTTGAATACATCGATATTCTAATAAGAAAAACTGAGGTTCTGGAAAAGAACTAGAAATCATTTACAAATATTGTGTCAAGCTGCCTTCCATGACTTTGGTGTGTCATTTATGATTGTGTTAATGCCTGACTTCAGAGTTTCTAATGTAATGTTACCACTCTGTGGCAACTGTGTGCTATGTTTTCAGTTACTTCTGATCGCTTTCTTTCACATTTGTTTTTATTAATTACTCTACTTCGGACATGGAAATGTAATTACCTTGTTGAGCTGCAAGTCTGAGCACAATTGAAAAGATACGCTGCAAACATAATAAATAAACACAATTTAGGCACTTTAAGTTAAATTAAAAAAGCATAGGTTAACAGGTTCTAGATTGGATTGTTTTGATTTATTTTTAATCACATACAGAGCTGAGCAAGCTGCAATATTACTAAAGATACCAGTTCAAAACACAATAAGCAGAAATTATAAGTGACTGAGTTAAAATTTAAGAACAGCAATAGAAAGGAAGAAAATATTCAAATTTGGAAAAAAAACTTATTTAATAAACTAGATAAAACAGAAAAAGAGTCACTTTAGTATTGACATGTACTGTATACACCTTGGGGCGCATGTGTTGGTAAAATCATCTTAAGCAAATCAAGTTTCCTCAGCAGGTGATTAATTATGAATAAATCTGCTTGAGAACAGTTTATCTTTCTGTTTGACAACAGGTATTACCAATTTCCTAGCTGTATTTGAGCACGTATTTGTGGTTATAATATTTTGTAAGTATGACATCAGTTTTTTGTTTAAAATTCCCATTTACACTCGAGGTTAAAATTATTAACCCCCTGTAAATTTTTTTTTTTTTTTATTACCAAAATTTCTCAAGTTCTGTTGAACAGATAAATGATTTTTTATACAGCTTTTCCAAACATCCTAGTTTTTATTTTGGAGGCTTCCATTAATTTCTTTGCGCACAGAAATCAAATTCTTTCACAAAAACCAAAAACCTACGACCATCAAAATTATTAGCCACTCTAAAGCTGCAGTATGTAAAATTTATTCCATATATTTTTTTTTTACTTTTCCTATGTCATGACAGGATAGTATGAGACACCTAGTCTGTGAAAAAAAATAAAAATAAATCAAGTTCCTTCTTATACTCACATTATATGTCTGGTATTACATGAAAATATGCATTTTTAAAACATAGGCCTTAATGTCTATGCATTTATACATAAATACAAAGCACGAGAACCCTGATGGCCATTATATGCACTTGACAGCTTAAATATAACTATTATCAAACAGGCACACAAGTAGTAGTTGTTCTAATTAGTACAAGTAAGTGAAAGGACCTAATAGACACAGATGAATAATTCAAATGGTACATGAGAGCCACATGGATTTGTTCACTAAAGAGTTGCGATTAGAACAGTCTGTTGATTATAAATGACCACCGGGTGAATCATTTGTGTCATGGCCTGAGGGGTGATGTGGGATGGAGCTCAGAAAGAGCTCATCAAATTTTTTTCAGCATCACATGGATTTTAAATTAAACTCAACTGGAGAGGCTGAAGTTTGTTTACAAACTCACATGAAAGGTGTTTGAATATCAAACAAAGAAATCTCTGACTCTGTGTTCCCAGGTAGCTGCAATGTGTTTTGTTAAATATACAAGCAGTAATTTGGGTTGTGTGTACTCATGAGCTCATCCCACTGTGCACATCTTCATGCCATCTTTGGGAAAGTAAGACAACGTTTGAGTTTGTTTACTGTGCTTTTTGCTTGTCACATATTATTATTGAATTTTACCTGCTGAGTTGGGCTCAAATGCAGTGTGCTTTGTTGTAGTCAAAAGATGCAATCATGAAGCAAGCAAGCATTTCTACTAACAAACTAGATTACTGTGTGGACCTTAGAAATCTATGATGTCCATTTTCCAGTGTTTTACAAAAACAAATCCAAATCCAGGATGACTACAAAGCCAGTCTCATCAAGGCACTTCCTGACTATATACAAAATAAAACAGGCTGACTGTATAAAACCATAAAACATTTTTTATTAATAATATTTATGTTTGTGTCTTATGGCTTTATATTTTATTTATTCCTGTACGCCATGTATGTTTCAAACTTTTCTGGGTGCATTGATAAAGCTTTAGGAGTATGAATACTTTTGAAAGGTTCTAAAGGTCTTTGTTGTTCTATGGATAAAGTGCAGAAGTTAAAAAAAAAAAAAAAAAAACTTGCTTGATGATGCAAATTACTGTACATGTTCTAAGGTTGCAACAGTGTCCTCACCTAGATAAAAGATGGGTTTCCCACCTTTGTGATAATAGTAAAAGAAGCAGACTAGCAGAAAGTTCTCAGCAAGAAAAAGAAGCTGTCTAAAAAGATGCAAACCACCAGTGAGATTTGAAGAAAACACTATTTGAAATGGAGTTAGTTACTGCAAAACCTCCCAGCAAGAAAGACCCTAGCCACTATATCTTCTCCCAGATAAAGCTCCAGAAGCTTATCAGCCAACGGGCTATTTCAATTAAAAGGGTTTTTTCCAAGACAAGTAGTTAAATACCTCAGAGGGAACCTGTCGCCACGGGAGAGGTGGCAGGCTGCCTCCACAATAACGAGGAAGACGGCAGAGGAGGAAGAACAGAGTGCTTCATGAATGGCTGGGTTTGGCCCCGGTAGTAGCACGTGATGAGTGTTATTGCATTAGCTCCTCGCCAATCACATAATGAACTCTCTGTCAGACAAGACAAAAGTCCAGCCACACCCCTGCAGCATGGCAAAAAGCTAGAAGAATGTGATCAGACGGATTAACAATGAGGAAGCCCTGAAGGGAGGCAGAGAGAGGCCTTTTGCCAGAGAGAGATAGGAAGATTCAGAAGCTTAGTGTTGTCAAATGTTTTATTCAGCCATGACTGTGAGTGCTGCCAAACAGATTAGCCTGTTTACCAAAGGTTCTCATTTAAGAGATAAATCTTTAAATATTGGATTTGTCTGGGTGGGGTAGATGAAGAGGGGCAGCTTCTGTGTTGCACAGAGAAGATGGCAGGGGGGCTCACCTAATAACAAAGAAAGTGAGAGTTAGAAATACAAATTCTCATTTAGTTATGAGTTGTCTCAATTGATGACAAATGTAAGCAGACAATGCTCAATATGCCTAGGTATAACTTGCTCCCAAGTGAGGAGAGGCTCGAGCTATCTTTAAGCCCAGCAGGTTAACCTAGCACTATGGTGGTGCAGGGGGGTTAAATATTCGACTGAGTTCTTTGTTGTAGCTCAGTGGAATTCTTGCCTTCTCTTCCCTCCCCACTCTTTTTGTTCTTCTCTACTACAGCAGGGGTGATGAGACTCCCCTGGGTGTGTTCAGTTACAGAAGTCCGGGCTCACAGGATAATCATCTTCAAGACACATCAACAGGGCAGTTGTAATTTTTTAACAACAGGAGAGGAAAAAGAAGCACAAAAATAGTTAACGTGTAGGAAAAGGAAAAATTTTATTGTAGAAAAATGATGTTCCTCCAGCACAACCACCTACCATTGCCACAGTTATACCTGTCTTCAACATGGCATACTTTTCAATCATATTTTCCTGAGTTTATTGACTGTGAAAACCTCCATTCTAAGTAGGCTTGGAAAAATATGCCAAGCCAAGCATTCCACACCATTTCCAATTAATGATTCTACTCTTGGCAGCACGATAGTAAATGACTACCAAGAGGGTTGTTTTATTTCCCAGTATGAAGGATGCAGAGCCTTTCTCACTCAAGACCTGAAAACCACCAGCTCCTATATGACCCACTTTCTTGCTAATGAGAGGTCATCTCACTCAAGGTGCAAATACTGGGGACAGTGGAGGACTTTGTCAACTACTGCCGTATCATTCTTTAGTATTTTATTTCACCTTAAGGGACAGGCCAAGAATTTTTAGCAAATGGATAAACTACTGTAGGGCAGCTTTTAATGGAACCAATGGGACAAAGAATGACTTTTTTTTGCCCCTCAACACACACACTAACATAAAGTAGGTGGACCAGTTATAATACAGTCAACAAGCCCATGATAATGACCTGAAGGACAATGATTGACAGATTGATTGTAATGCTGGGTAGTTCCCCTGACTATTAGATCTCAGTTTATTCAAGACTCAGCTGTTATTCCTGCACTGACACATGAGAGTGAGAGCACAATCTGTCTATGTTCAATGAGAAACTACACTCCATGGAAAATCCTATTCACCACCTGGCTGGCTTTCTCAAATCAATAACAACTCGGGGAATGACAGGTGCAGAGTGAGGGACTCTCCAAAATGGCAACTATTTGTCAAGTGAAAGCATATAAGTACCTTACTCAAACGTTTAACAAACGCAGATTATTGTCTAATAGAAGAAGAAATGTTTCTTTGTAGTAAAAATAGTTTGGAAACTAATTCTCAGCATGCTAACATCTGAAGTAGTCTAAGTTCACACAGAATAAAATGTGAGAATTAATGCATTCAAGTCTGTGACCCAGTTTGACATGCTAGAACAGGATAGTGGGGGTGCTGGGTAAAATGCATATGAACTGAAACGTTTCTCAGTAATGGGGTAATATGAATCAGTTTTTAACTTTAATTATTCAATCAACTGTTGAGCTACATCCTGACTCCTGCTGTGTCGGTTTCATTATGTCTCTACTTTGAAAATGGTAAACAGTGAAGTCAAAGATGCTAAAGGAAATACTGAACCTTGACAAAGTGTACATGCCTTTTAGAACTTTAGCACATTTTGTTACATGACAACCGCAAACCTTAGGGTATTTTATTTGGCTTTTATCTGACACCAATATGAAGTGGTGCCTCATTTTGAGCTGGATTGAAAAGGATACATATTTTTTAAGAGCTTCCTGAAATAAAAACCAGAAAAGTGTAGCATGTATTTGTGTTCTGCCCCCCTAAATTGTTTACATTGGACCAAAAATATTTATTAAATAGAGCCTACATAATTCTAAATAAAAACTCCATAAAAAAAAAAAAAAACATTTTTGAGAAGGCCTCACAGATCAATAGAAATATTCCTGAATAATCACTTAAATGAAGGTCAAGGAAAACTCATGTCACTGTGGAGAAGTTTAAAGCAGAGAAAGGTTATATCACTGTACTCCAATCTTTGGACATCTCATGGAATACTGTTCAGTTCATCATAGGAAAATCAAAAAAGCACAATGCAATTCTACCAAAGGATGTTTATTCCACTCAAACTGAAAGAAGAGCATCAATCAGTAAAGGAACTAAAAAGGCTTTGCGGTAACTCTAGAGGAGCTGCAGAGATCCATATTACTATTAGCTGTGCACAGCACAAATCATGTAGGAGTGCCATGAAGAAAGTCATGTTGTGCATTTAGCAAATGTGAATCTAAGTATAGTCAGAGGAGACCAAAACTGTTTTTTTTTGGCCCACATGTAAAAATTTGTTTGGCAGAAAACTAATACAAATACAGCCTGAACACGCCATCTTGATTATACAACATGGTAGTGGACAAATCATGCCAAGGGGAAGCTTTTTTTAGCAAGTACAAAGGAGCTGGTCAGAAGTTATGAGAAGATAGACAATACTAAATACAGGGCATGCTGAACGAAAGGCAGAGGCTGCAGAACAATTGAGACAGTGTTGAAGGCTCACCTTTCAGCACAATAATGGCAACCCAACACAGTTGTCATTGTAATTGCAGCCAAAGTGCAACATTTGAGAGATTTTGTTTTTATTCTCTGCTCGAACACATTTATGTGCTACGTTTTGGTTGTCTTTTACACAAAATCCCAATACATTATCCTGTCAATATGTAAAAAGTCATAGGAAACATTGTCAAGGCTATGTATGCTACTTCACAACATTGAGCAGATCAAGCTGGTCCCCATCTGAGATCCATCCAAGACAAAGTGTGAACACCCTTCCTCTGAATCATGAAGCAACATACTGAAGTACACAAATGAAAAGTGTTTCATTCTTCCCAGACCATAAGTTAATAAAAAATCCACTCTGTTGGCACCAGACTGTCTGACACAAACTCAAATTGATTCATAATTGAGTTTGTATAGATTTTTATCCAGCTATGCTGGTTACATTAAGGCTTGACTAGTCTCATTTTGCACTGGAGTGTAGAGAGCAAATGCTCTGGGCTCACTGTGCTTTGTACATTGCAGCAGCGAGCTCAAATAATAACAGGCTTTGAAGGACAAATTTGCTTCTTTCAACTCATCGATGCGCAGCCATTGAAGGATGTACTTAGGGTCACCTTTTTTCCATTGACACAAGTGTCTCCTCTGACCATTAGGAATCACATTTGGTATCTGAATGTTAAATGGGACTCAAAATAACATCTGGTTTTTATTGACAAAAAAGAGCTTCTCTTAAATGCACTCTTTTGGATTATGGTTTGCTAAAAATCTAGCCCAGGAAGAAACATTTCATCAGAAATAAATGCTATTGTATTTTAAAAATGCTTAAATTGGAAGCCAGTAATTTCTTAAAATAGGCACTCGCATTGTAATTTAGTAAACATGAGTTAAATGGAAGGGGAAAAGCCCAGCAATTTTTGCTGTCTACTTTGCACACATTTGGCACCCTTGCAACAGCAGGGCAGTGTATGCAGAACTGAATCAAATTAAATAAGAGTTGCCATGTTCTACAGTTCAAAACAAGCACACTACATTAGACTTGCTTGCCATGTGAGTGCATTTAAACACAGCTGAATGTCTGTCACAACACTAAACTGTTTGACTTTACAAAAAATGTGACACATGGCAAAATTTAGTACATAACTAAAGGTAGACAAATGGCAGCTTTCTTGACTGAGCAGAGAAGCTTGTGAGCTGGACTTTCACTGATACACCATAAAAAGCCATCAGATACACTGAGATCCCTGCACTCATCCTATTCTGCCACATTCACTTTTGTTGATGTCCCTCTTGAAGTGTGTGCTTTGTGATTAAAAAACAGGCAGATCATTCATCAGACGATGCTGTTTATTCAGTCCTCAGTGGGGCCTGTCATATAGGTCTCTATCCAGCTCTGAGCCACATTCAGTCTTCAGCCAGACAGCCATCTTCCCATTGTGATAAAAAAAGGGGCTAAGTTTAGGATTTATGGCCGATCTGCAAGAAGCCTGAACATCTCCTTAGGGAAGCCATAAAGAACTGAGGAAAACAGAGTGTGAGCAGTAACACATACATTTGTCTTTTATGGCTCCATGTTCTGATAATGATGTTTGATTTTCCATTATGTTCAAATGAAAGGTAAGAGAAACTGGAGACTGGGAATATGATGTTCTAACCCACTGCTGAAAAAGCCAAAGTCTCTAATGCAAAGTTCGTTGTTTTTCCCTTTGGGATAAGATGGTTTAAAAGTCCCCAAAGACCCCAAGGTGCTCATTAAGTTCACCTAGCGAACAATAATATTATTTACTGAAAGATAAAAAGATGCACTGAATCTTATCTGTATATGCTCTTGCATGTTTTCTTTCAAGTCAAGGCATCAAGGTGGCTTAGGAACTTCTCAATTTTAAAAGGCAATTTGGCTACCATCACTTACCCGCTCTTTGTGTAATATGCCTTTGAAGGATCATGAGCATATTTAAATAAGGGTGCATGTGGAGTGCATTGGCAGTGCTTCATTAAAAGACTGAAATATTCACATTTCATTTGGTAGAATCCCCAGAGCTGTATTTATTGGTTGTCCCTAGCAATACCATGGAACATTAATAAAGCACACCGATATTATTCAGCTTGTGAGGTAATTAGGTAGCCCGACCCCAACTAGATGGTATATGGCACATAAATTCTATTAATAAGCTATATGTTTGTTTAAGATCTCAGGGCCTTAGATATAAAGTTGTCATGAGAGCAAAGGAATAGTAGAGCACCTTGGTGCTGTAGTGACAAGAAATAATGAATTTTGTTCTCAGTAAAAGACACATAAGCATACAATTTGATGTTTATTTGTGCAACTCTAATAACCTTGATAAATAAATACACGAGTCGCGTTAATGGAACATTGTCCGTAGTTGAATGGTATTTCTTTAAATCAACATAAAAATCTGAATTATGTCTGTTATTTTGATAGATTGCATTTCAACCCCTGATTATACCAATGAAGATTTTAATTCAAGCGAAAAAAATACATTTATAGCAAATTTTTGCATTGAAGCTGAAGTATGTAAATTTTTGAAAGAATGTTTTTTTTTTTTACATATTTGTTAAAATTGTCACCATGTNATGTTATGAGATAATCTGTGAAAAGATTGATCTCCTCCTGATGGCTCCTTCCTGAGCTATTATTGCAGAGTGAAGAAATGGACCGCTCCCGACCAAAAACAACCAATCAGAGCCAGTAGGAAGGTCTTAACACTGTCAACATATCTGTTAAGTATGCTCATGGAAACAATTTAATGTTACAGAAAAATTGTTAATCCGGCGTCATCGGTGGCTACGCTAACTAGCCTGAGCATTCACAACAGGATCTGCTGACGGGAAATAGCTATAGTGGTAGCAGAGAGCAAAGGGAGAAAAATAGGGGATGAGCAGCAACACCCAAGATTGTGATTAAGAAGCGTTAAGACACGGCTCCAGACTCTCATTGGTTGTTTCTAAGTTAGCACAAGGAGCACTGAAAAAAGGCAGAGAATAATAGTCTAAAAGTCCAGAAAGAAAAGAATGTAGGTTTTACAGTTTCCAAAAAAAAAATAATGTGGGGACTGTAATATTTTTCTTTTTCAGTTAAGAGACTATTACAGCAAGAAATCTGATCAAATCCCTCCAAGGAGTTGAATGGTGTGCTCCAAATCCTAATCAAAGCTTAAAAGTGAAGTTATCCGGGCATAATTTCAGCATTATTAAACCTTAATGATAAGTACTCTGCCTAAATATGAAAGAGAAATGGGAGATGAAACTCAATATGGAAATTAAGCAGAACAATCCATCACACATCCACCAAGTCACAGAGATGGAGAGAAATCTCGTTGATAAACTTCATAACGCTGGAAGATGAAAAGTAAGCAGCTGAACCAACGTCGTAAATGTTGAAGAGAGGGTTGATTATTTGATTTAGTAATATGTATTTTAGAGATGGAAGGAAAATAAATGTTGTGAGAAATTATTATTTTCTGACAAGTTTAGATTAAAATTAATTGAGCTTCATTTTTATTTCATATCTGTGAAGCAACAGAAAGCCCTACATTATAAAATCTGTATGATTTCCAAAGGAGCATATGCTTGAACTTGAGCATAGCAGGAAGAGCACATATTGAGCTAGAGTGCCATTAACAAGATGTGAAAAAGCAATTGAAGAAATGTGTGGGATTTTTAAATTGTTGGTTTGGTTTCTTATCCTTATATTTGTGGTGTAAACAATTATTAGGCACACAAATATTTGAAATTAACATAATTGGACAGAATACATCTGCTGCTTAACACTGCTCTAAAAGCTACAGTGTAAAAGTTTGCAAATGAGATGTTGATTTCAATGTTGGAAAATATGATGGGAAAGATCGCCAATCATGCATATCTTAATAAGTGCTTACAATTTGATTACTAAGGCAGTTAAATGTTGCTCAAAGTGCACACTTCAAGACATGTGCAGTGTTTAGACCCTAAAGAACCTGACCTTGAAACAGCAATTGTAGCATTTGACATGGCAGTAAGACATAGTATTGCTGCGAAAGTGTCACTAAACATCATCGATATCTAGGTTTTTAAAGGCTTTATTTCATTTAAAAATGAATGAGCAACAACTGGCTCATGCTGAGAGAGGGAATTCATTTCAGAATATTTAAATGCTAATTCTGAGCATGAATGAATTCAGTTTTAACCCGTGAAGTGAAATTAGTGCTAGTTTTATTTGGCTTGAGCTTGCACAATGTTAATGATCATGAATCCAGCAGCTGGATGTAATGTGCAGCCCCCCACTGCCTCAATCTGAAAATGACAACTGGTCTTGCCAATACTCACTTTATTGGAAGTGCATTTTAACAGTAAAGTCAACAATTACATTTCAAGCATAACTTAAAAATTTATTCCTTAAGAAAATATGCGTTTTTATAAAATCTTAAATAAAAATCATCTTTCTTGACATAACAGAAAATAGATACTTATTATTTAAAACAAAAGAAAAGAACAAAAAAATCACTTACTTGTTTTGCACAGAAGTCCAGCTTTTGTTGTTAAGGTGTTGTGGAAGATCCTATATTAGTCACATATCTCTGATTTGTACCAGTGGAACTTTCTCTTTAAGATTGCATGAGCTTTACTGCGACTCAAAGTGCTTCTTCAAATTTGACGTAGTGTTTTTGAAGCTGGATAAAACCTTGTCACCAGTACAGCGAGCCTTAATATTGTCATCTTTCACTGACACAAACCCAAAATAGTGATGGTATTTCCAGCTAGAAACGTGCACCTCTCTCTCTCCTGCATTGTTGGCTTACATTGTGTTGCTAGCTGCTTTGTATTTATTTTGCTGGATGGCGGTGTGGACATGTGCCGCACTGTGAAATTTACTGTGTAAACTGCTTGCGTCGCTGCTACACTGCCACAGAACAGACTCTGCAGCAGTTACACAATTGGACAATAAGAGCACTTACACTACAAAGCTGTGCGCTGTACCTCCATACTGTCATCTGGTAAAATGTAGTACTGCACTGTGGCACAGATAGGTCACTTTAATTTGATTACCGATTGAGAAATAGTAACACATTAGATTACTTGTTCATAAAAAATGGTCATACTAGAATATTATATTACTGGAGTATCATGCTACTGGAGTATCGCATTTCTAAGTGTAACACAGTAGGGAAGGGTATTATATATTTTAGATAACTGGGCCAATAGGTTCGGTTACCAGAGCACAGTGGGGTGTTTAAATGACACACAAAGACAGTTGGATGAATTTAAAGAACAACTGGCTTTAGTGACATAAACCATAAAATTGACAAACAGTTGTACACGACACACAATTATGAAAATAAAATTACACACAATAAAATAATAATAATAATACTTGGCCAAGTGCTAATTCTCAGTTTTAAATTTGTTGCACACTGGTAATCTGAATTCTAAATTGTAATAGACAACAGATTAATCAAATTCAGTTCCAATTCAGGTTTGACTCAACATCATTTACATGAGGAGAATTTCCTACACAGCAGTTTGTTATAATGTCTGAAATACTGGTCCAAAAGGTAATGTCCAAAATTCCAGAATGAAACAATAAGAATGAAAAATGTCAGTCAGTGGTCTCACGCATAACCAATTGTGTGCAAAGATGTGAGTGATACAGGCCTACCACACCGCAGGGTGCAGCAGGACTCCAAATGGAAAAGAAGAAATCCAGTTCTTTCTCTAAGTCCAGGTGGGAAGGCTTGCCATCAAAGTCTTTGGAGGAATCCACCTCAGGAACAATCCAGCATAAAAAACCCCCAAAAAACCCTGATCTGTCAACAGACAGGACCAGCAGAAATATAGGATTTTTATTAAACTGTTCTAGCTTTAATCCTTAAATCATGTTTCTGTAGACATCATATTTGATATCAATATTACTGAAATTTGCAATAAACAATTCTCTTTACCCCAATGCAGTATTTCACAGCATTATCAATTCACTTTTTATTCTAATTGTAAAATCTTTTTTCAAACACAATAATAAAACATTACATTTTACCCAAACTCAGTAAAAGTTTGCATTTGAATAATTAAATAGCTCAAATGAAGGCTATTATTCAACAACAATGTGATAAACAGAACAAAAACCCAAATGAAAGGCACAGAATATGCTCACCGATCTCAATGCGACATGTTTGGGACAACAATATGGTGGCTCTCAGTTTGGACATGTGGGGCACTAGATAGTGTAACAAGGCATATTTTTCATGCTTTAACCTCAAGAATATTAACTTTCATCGTGAATAAAGTAAGAATATATTATAGTTTAGGCTTTACCTTCAGCTGAACAGAGAATGAGATGAACTTCCAGGAAACAAATAGCCAGAAAGAGCTAACGAGGCTAATGAGGTAACTCTAACAGTGCTCGGCAGAAAAACTGAAGTTCAGTCTTTTAACTCACTTCACAACTTCCAACTTAGAAGTCGGATGATAAACAGTAGTTCTACCTGCAAAAGGGTTTGTTTCAAGTTTGTATCCAGTACTTTAAC
>CAEFZY010060946.1:0-14186 GCA_903066815.1 Brachyrhaphis roseni
ATTTTTTGGAGTATGCGAGAGGTTTTGGTAGTGTGTGAGAGACAAAACGTAAATTTTGTCCTAAACGGCCCCTCATACATTTGTGTTTCCCTGCTTTAGTTTAAATTTCTTAACTCAGCTGTTTAGTTCCTAAAACACTTCGACTTGAGGAAGACTCCATCACTTGAGTTTGGCATGATGATTATCTTTGCATATCTTCCCTATGGCCTAGCAGAAGGAATCAAACTCTCAGGTGGGCACACATACACTTATAAACACAGTTGCAAGTTTTCAGTTTATTTGCAGTTTTTGCTGAGCTCCTTCTCCCACCCACAGGCATAATGTCTATCCTGTTTGCGGGGATTGTGATGTCTCATTACACCCATCACAATCTTTCACCAATTACACAGATCCTCATGCAGCAGACGCTGCGCACAGTCGCCTTTATGTGTGGTGAGTAATTTCCTGCTTAGCTTCCTAGTTCGGCTCTTATTTCATTTTATTTGACATTTTCAGTTACTATTTTTAACTTCTGTCCACAGAGACTTGTGTGTTTGCTTTTCTTGGCCTCTCCATCTTCAGCTTCCCACATAACTTTGAAATATCCTTTGTCATTTGGTGCATCGTAAGTAGTTTTAATGCAAAGGCCAGCATAAAATATTGGTGTGAGTTGAGTTGGATTCAAAGTGTTTGATTTCTGTGCTTCCCTGTGTAGGTCCTGGTTCTTCTTGGCCGAGCAATCAACATTTTCCCTTTGTCTTTCTTGCTGAACTTTTTCAGAGATCACAAGATTACGCCAAAGATGATGTTCATCATGTGGTTTAGTGGTGAGATAATAGTTCTGCAAGTTAAAGTATTTTTAAATTTCTGATCAACCCACATCCTGTTAAAATGCTTCAGGAACAGACTTTTTTAGTCAATAGGAAATGATAGACAATTATTTCAGGTCACTGTTTAGCAAAAACCAGTTTGCAAAGACTGCACACAAAAGCAAACTGAATTTCTGATGTACATGTATGTAATTTTTTAAAACTAAATTCACAATATTACTGTCACTGACATATGTTTTAAAACACCACTCCAGAAACATGGGAGCTCCATTTATTCCTTGCCTTACTATTTCATGTGATTAGATTGTGAAAAATTTAGATGTGGATAAAATCAGTAATCAGTCCTTGATCACATTTCAGAATAGTCCAAAGTATTCCAATTATCTGGAGGTTCTTTGTCCATGCTGTTGATTATTATTAGTCAACACTGCCACCAGTCTGTGTCAGGCAGACAGTGGCTGACACAGTGGCTGTGTTGTGCCTGAAAAATGAATAATTCCCTGTCAAAGTAGAAATGTTAGCTTGTGTAAACCTCAGTTCAAGTTATCTGTTTTATGATTTGCTTTATTTTAAAATCTGAAGCCTTCATTAGGAGCAGTCATAGAATTTTTGTAACTTCTAAAGAGAAAACGTCATTCTCTATCTTCAGCTTCTCGTTTATTCACTGCCACATGATTATAGTAATAAGACAAAAAATTATTCAGTTTATGGAGATTAGCAGTTTTTTAAATAGATCTTCATATCTTTCTTTTTGCTAGGGTTACGAGGTGCCATTCCTTATGCTTTGAGCCTCCATTTGGGCTTGGAACCCATCGAAAAGCGTCAGCTAATCGGCACCACAACCATCATCATTGTGTTATTTACCATCCTCTTCCTTGGGGGCGGGACAATGCCGCTCATCCGCATTATGGACATTGAAGACAGCCAGTCACGGCGAAAAAACAAGAAGGATGTTAATCTCAGCAAGACACAGAAAATGGTAATGAAATCAAAGCAGCACTTTGGTTGGACGCATTGTTAGTTTGCTGTCTCCATCTATGCTAGCTGGGCCATCTTTTCATCTGCAATCTGGCCCTTTCTGCTCACCACAGAGTGGGAAACATCAAAGAGGTTGAATGTGGCTTTGTGATGAGGACACTGAGTCAGCAGGGAGCAAAGCTCTCTCCCCACACAGATGCACTCCATGGCATCGATACAATTTTCTAGGAGCAAGAAGACCAGCCATTGTGTTAAATATTTCAGTTCCCTCTGATGGCTCTAACTCTAGATAAATGGATAATTTATTGGATGTACATTTCACTGTTGGGGAGTCATTGTCAGAATTGGGTAGTGTGTCTGCCTTATGTCTCAACCATTTCCAAAGCTAACTATCAGCTGCCTGATAAAGTAAATTCTCATTTTCCCTCATTACTCTTATACTGTATTGAAATGACATCTTTGTTTGCATGCATCATTTTCAGTACTCTCTGTTAAGTTTTTTTCTTTTTTTTACCCAGTGCTCATTCTTAGGGCCTCTTTCCTTTTTATTTTATTCTATTTGCCTGAATGCCTTCTTTCTCCTTGGCTTTTGTCTCCAGGGTAACACCATTGATACAGAGCACCTATCAGAACTGACAGAGGAAGAGTATGAGGCTCAGATTTACCACAGACAAGATCTAAAGGGCTTCATGTGGCTTGATGCGAAGTATCTTAACCCCTTCTTCACTCGCAGACTTACACAAGAGGTAAGAAAAACTTGTGTACGCTAGATATTCTCTATCTGTTCAACACAGTTTGTAGTTTTCCACTTGTACAACACTCATACAATTGATATGTTGTCAATTTTCCTGCTTAAGTTTGTCATGATTAAACCAGCACTATCAACGGTGATTAGTGTAAGACATGCAGAGATGCATATTTGGCTGTTTGGCTTTATGCAGTCTGTCAATTTATCTTGAAGTTCTGGTTTGGTGGAAAATCTAGGAGTGAATACAAGTCTCCAGAAGAAGTTTTTTGCACACTGGGACGACTACGGCTCGGTCGGAAAAGTATTCATCTTGAACTCTGAAGTTGTGGTTTTGATTTCTTCTTGCTGCGTGCCAGTGGGCCGCTGCGCAATGCATTTATCTTGCCTATAGATCAGCTTGTCAGTGTATGAATGTGTGCATGTTTGTGAGGGCAATTAGGTGAATATGCCTCCAGTGTAAAGTCATTCAAGTCAACAGTATGACTAGAAAAGCTCCAAATGAATTCAGTCCATTTATGGACAAAGTATTTGTTGTCAAAGTACTTATACAAGTTTGTATTTGCATTACAACCGTAAACGTCACTGTATTGAATTCTACTTATTTTAGATACATCCCTTCTCCAACACACCTAGATAAAACACTTCTCATATTTGTAAAAACATAAAAAGGCTGCGAAAGTATCTATGCTGGAACAAGTATCTATGCTGGAGCACAGATGAAATCTTCCATGTGATCAGCCTGCTCTCCAAATTGCTCCTAAGTTTTGATGATGTGACGTATTTGATTTTTAGGATAATCAAACGCATCACTGCCTCAGAAAGAACAACCCCTTTTTTTCCCCCTCTAAAACATAACTTTTGGTGATTAGTTGAGGTTCGTTCTGAGGACCTCACCTCTCTTTGCTACTCCACCTGGGTCTGCTACAGCAGAAAATCCTTAAAAGATTAAAGATTGGGGGAATTTGGTGTTGAGATCAGCAAGTAAGAACTGAAGAGAATCACATTTCATCATCTCACTCCTTCAGATGTATTCTGTGTGCAAAATGGAAGAAGATTCTGTATTTGCCTGTGAGTGTGATGCACAGAAGTTACCATCATAACTTTACAAAGTTTCAGTGGAATCAAAGAGGCACCTAAGCATTAAAAATGCAGACACATCTCACAGAGCTAGACAGCTTGTCTCTGGGTGGTTGTTGAACATTGATGCTATGAATTACATGATGTAAAGGTACATCATCCCTCTACTCTAATCTTTGAAAAGTGACTTTTTAAAATTCTTTTATAATTCTCTCTGGACATGTTGTGACAGTCAGCAAGAGACACTTCGAGATAAAATTCTGTTCAGTGCTGGAACCACAGATCATTGCTGCAAAGGGAGCACAGTAAGCTAATTAAGATGAGAAAATCATTTAGCAGTATTCCAGAAGACTGAATGAGCTGCTCTGATTGTTTAACTGTAACATTAAAATCATTAGTCTAATTATTTCTGTTTAAAGAAGGCTACGATTGGCATGTAACTAGAGTTTTTGGTTATTCCTTTTGGTCTCTTGCACTGAGACACACTGACAAATCTTGTTTCTCATTTAGAAACAAGACTTGTTTCTAAATGAGAAACAGTAATTTATTACTTTAATTTACCTTACTGCTTTAGGTTTTGTGATGGCAATCATGATTGCAATGAAGAAAGCTAATATAATTAATTGCAAAGTTAATGAAGTTCAACTTAATCACAACCTTATTTGTGTTGTGTTTTAGCCCCGCAACAAAATGAGCTAATCAATAGCTAGGGGAAAGTGTTACTGAGCAGAGTTCATTTTCAAAGTTGTTTTTTTTGTTTGTTTGTGGGCTCTAGTGTCCCTTTTTATATAGTAGGCTGATAGGAAGGGGGCAGAAAGAGGGGGGAAGACATGCAGCAAATGCCGCAGGGTCCGGGAGTCGAACCCGCGACGGCCACGTCGAGGACTCAAGGCCTCCAAATGTGGGTTGCGCTAACCCCTACGCCACCACAGCGCGCCCTGCAGAGTTCATTTTCACGGCACATTTTCATTAAATTTAGTCAAAAAGTGTTTGGGGTTCAAATGCAATTTAGTTTCAATCCCAATTTCATCCCCACTCTGACGTAAAAAAAAAAAAACAACTAACAATAAAGCTTATGATAAATAAAAGTTACACTTTTGTCTATCTTAAAGAGTAAAGTGATTTAGTTATTGTACCTATGATTACATCAATTGCTTCTTCATCCTATCGAAAGCTATATTATATGCATGGATCATCTCATATTTACAAAGATAAATATATATTTTTTATTTTTACTTTTCTTAAAAGCCTCTTAAAGCAGAAGAAGCAAAACAGTCACATTTTGTGCTTACTTGTGGACTTTCTGCTCCTGTTCCACTCTCCCTTCTGTTCTCCATGTGGGGTTTTATCAGGTGACAGTCTGATAAAACTGTCACCTGATAAAAATGTCCCTTCATTTGCAGTAGTCAGTCAGTCAACTCCTAATTGACACACACCTTAGTAGAAAATGTGCTAACTGCAGATAAAGTGCTTTTCTTTACCAAAATTATCTGTGTTGACCAAGTGTAAGACAAAAAAAAAAAAAGAAGCAAACTTTAAAGTTTCAGCAGAAGGAAAGCTGCGACAAGCTGAATTTCTGCAGCTTGTTGCAGCTCTGAACGTGTCAGTCATGTTGCTGCAGCCTCGTCAGTCGAGCGCCAACCTTCCTTGATATTTTGCTCCGTTAATCCCAAACCACCTCATCGTGGCGGACCATATCTTTCTTATCTGACATCACAGGGATGTGTTTTGATAATTGTTTTTATTTTTTTTTACTTTCATTAAGGTTTTGTCCAAAGGGAAATTGGCAAAGAAATTGTGACGGGAAGGTTTTCTTATGTGAATCAACACTGCAGCACATTTTTCCTCTGTGTCTTTGAATTTTGAACCCTTTATGGTTCAAAACTGGATCATATGATGACATTAGTAACATCTCAGAAGGCAGCATTTTAGGAAAAGGACAAATCATAGAAAACTGTGCAAAGCACAAGTAGGTAATGTGACATCTCTAGTAGCTCATAAATTATTTCTTCTGTTTAAAAAATAAAATTCAGTGTTTAATGTCTCCCAGTCCTGCGCACACCATCTGCAGTGGGTATCACTTACAGTTTTAATCACACCGTGATAAAGTGTTGCTGAACTGAACATTATGCAAAATAAAAAGCAAACATTGGCAGTGCCGAAGTTCTAAGTTTAGTCAAACTTCCAGTCAAAATTTTATGAAGATTTCTCACACCACTGACAAAAAAAAAAATATATATATATATATTAGGTGCTTTAGTCAATGTAGTTTCAGTGCTGAACTGCTATATTCAAGCTTCAGTCTTTTCGTCACTTCTTCTATTTATTAGCATGCTCATAATCTGTGTGCCTGCTTGCTGATGTGCGCAACGTGTGTCTCACAGGACTTGTTACACGGACGGATCCAGATGAAGACGCTGACCAACAAGTGGTACGAAGAAGTCCGCCAGGGACCATCAGGATCTGAAGATGACGAAGACGAAGCAGAACTTCTATGAACAATTTAGCTTCTATTAAAACAACAAACAGATATTATCTGTCCTTGGCTGTGAATTTGTCTTTCAGTGAAGGCATGGTTTGTTTTCACTTTTAGTCAAAGGAATATTGGTGAAACATCTTTAGGCAGTGAAGGTGGAGAATTGTTTCTCTGCGATTAAACTGGAAGAAATGATCTTCCCAGTAAACGAAGAGAAATTATAACACTGGATAAAAAAGAAAAAATATTCTATCATTAGTTTCTTAATATTATTGAACAGATGGGTTGTTTCACTGGGTTTGGTTTTCTTTGAACATCACACAGGAATGTGTTTTGATATTTTTTTTTTTTTACTTTGATTAAGGTTTTGTCCAAAGGGAAATCGGCAAAGAAACTGTGACGGGAAGTTTTTCTTATGTGAATCAACACTGCAGCACATTTTTCCTCTGTCTTTGAATTTTGTGTTATTAATATTCGGTTAAGTTCCACTTAAAGTAAAAGTTTCACATGGGATCAGAAAGGAGAAGTAAAAATAAATCTTGCTTCAAGGAAGATTTCAAAAGTGGAATTTTTAATTGGCTACATGTTTGTGTATCTCCTTGTTTACCAGCATTAATTCTCTGTGCCTCTTCATTTGTAAGCTTTAAGGTGTCCGAGTTAATTTATTTTTAAAAACATATAGGTAAACCTTATGCCATGAAGCTGAAATGCTAATGAAGAGTGGGTCCCCCTCCCAGCAACATGGCAGCCAAGATAAATTCAGAAGAAAGTATATATATATATTACTAAACAAGTGAGATGTGTCGAGGAAAAGTAGCCATTTTAATTAGAAAGCATAGTTACGACAGCATGATTATGCCCCAGAGAATTGGAAATTACTTTCCTTTCGGAGTGCGATACCTGCACTTTTCATTTTCTGGTACATTTTCTGAATCTACACTGTCTGAACCTGGCCTTTGAGGCTTCCTTATGCATCTTGCAAACAAATGCATACATATGAATGTGGGGTAATGGGTATTGTTGTCATGTCCATTCGCTGCTGTTTTCTTTATTTATGAGAGGTTTATCTACTTTGTTCAATTTTGTACAAATTCTGTGACCACCACAGGATTACTGTAAAAGAATGAAGCTATAATAAATTAAATCTTATATGCACTAAATTCTGCACACCTTTTCTTCTTCAAAATCATCAATGTCTGAGAAGGATCGTGGATCTCAAATTAAAAT
Source organism: Brachyrhaphis roseni (assembly GCA_903066815.1). Classification (NCBI taxonomy): domain Eukaryota; kingdom Metazoa; phylum Chordata; class Actinopteri; order Cyprinodontiformes; family Poeciliidae; genus Brachyrhaphis; species Brachyrhaphis roseni. Next base: position 7,316 of record CAEFZY010060946.1, read on the forward strand.
ATGAAAAGTTGATTTTGCTAATTCAGTTAGAAAAACAAATAAGAGACCCGTTTAGATTCTTTGCACACAGAGGGACATATTGGAAGCACTTCTGTATTTTAATGGAGATGATTATGGCTTCTAAATTATGAAAATCCAAACTTGAGTTTTTCCCATATAATCACAGTATTACATATGACCAAGAAAAGGGAAAAAAAAAAGCATTTTTATTTTTCTGTGGAGGCCAAGAATGAAAAGGCTTCCAGTAACAAGTCTTTAATTCACTTTTCCAAGTCACAGATTTCATAAAGGTCCCAGCTGCTAGTTTCAGTTAACAGATGTCTTGGGACATTTATAGAATAACAGAAGTTTGTAGAAGTTTAGTGTTTTCCCTTAATAATGTTGTTCTTCTTTTGAATGAATTACTGCAATACTGTCAATGTAAGCATGTGATTGCTGAGAAGCCCATGTTGCTTTAACAATGGCAGCTATTAACAGCTCTTATCCCTTAATGAGTCCGGTGTCTCTCATCTTCCTCTTAGCAATACTCTGTAGATTCTTTGTGGGATTTAGGTAACCAGAGCTAATTGACCAATCAGTCATAGTCAAACCATGGTGATTCAAGCAGGTACTGCTACTTTTGGCAAGTGGCAGGACCTGCTGGAAAATTAAATCAGCATACCCATAAAGCATAGCTGCAGAGGGAAGCATAAGGTGCGCTGACATTTCCTGGCAGACCGCTGCGCTGTCTTTGGACTTGATGAAGCACCATGGACCAACACCAACAGATGACGTGGATGCCAAAATCATCATCTCAATCGCATGGCTGAATGATCTCCACTCAAATCCTCCAGAGTGCTGCTTATAACCGGATCATTTGATTCAGGCGTAGTGAAGCGGAGTCACGTATTAAACCTGCAGGACGCCGGCCCTTGAGGCCTGGATTTGAGGATCTCTGCTCTAGAGCCTCTTATCAGATGTTACAAATTTTTGCCTTTCATTTGGAAGTCAAGCTCAACAACGGAAAAGCACGTAATATGTAGTCCAATGTGAAGCTTCGACAGTCAATGATATCTGTGCTTTGTGGATTACGTCCAAAGTTCAGATGGGTTTTGCTTTACAATCCTCTCCAGGATGCAGGATGTCAGTCCTGCATCCTGGTATCTAAGACTCTGCTGGTATCTAAGTCTGAAGACTTTCCTCATGAAATAACCTTTGTGTATTAAATAAAAGTTTAACTTATTATTTAAATAGAGAAACAGAATTTTAGGTTCTAAATTAGCCATGAGTTGAAACTTTAGTTGAAAGTCTTCATGCCTTTTAAGAGATTTGAATAAATTAAGGTTGCACTGAAACTGAAAACCTTCAGCTGTGCCCACTAATTGATCATTATTCTGATGGTTTTCCATTTCACTTTCCATTTTCTTTTCATATGATGTCTGAGCTAATTAGCTGATAGATTACATGAAGCGGGAGATTACAAGGAGTCTGGACCAGACTGGTGCACTACTCTGAGTAATTAAAAGACATAAAGAAGGTTAATGCATAGTCCTGCTGAAGGAAAAATACCCTGATTGACGGTCAAAGCTTTTATATTCAACCCAAGTGCAATACCATACAGTCATGGTCTGAAAAACCTCTCCTGAGATCTCATTAGGATATTGATGAGGGGGCGCTGATGGTAGACAGCAGAGAGAGGAATAAATAAATAAATAAATAAATAAATAAATAAATAAAAAGTCATATTGCATTCTTCAAGTCTGCAGTGTAATTGATGTTGGCAGCAGCAGGTTCGAGTGCATCTCAGGGAAGAGCTTATAGTTTGTTTAAAGCAAGAGGAGATCACACTTTGCTGTTTGAAGGCCTTTTTAAAAAATGTACCCATAAAATTTCAAGTGTGAAAAATGTGCTTGAGTGGATTAAACAACAGCAACCCTGAAATTTGCCAATTGAAGATTAGCAATAACAATTTAGAGCCAGCAGGGGGCGTCTTAAGCCACCAAATTGGTCCATAAAAAATAATGACAGCAGATAAGAGTGGATGATAATGCTTTATAACTGACGGTCCATTAGCCAGTTATATCCCATAAATTACAGTGATTATAAGCCATTTGGAGAGGAGTAAATGACTTTCACTGAATATGTGATTTAAAAAAAAATCAATTATCACGACATATTAAAACAGACTGACTACGCCATGACTGATCACAGACCTTCAGCTGTATTCCCTTTGTCAGAATATTTTACTCTCACAAACCACATAAGCTTGATCATCCCCTCATATGTGCAACTGTTTTGTTCTGTTTGCTTCAGCGGTCTAACACAGAAACCAGAGAGCATCAGTAACCACATTCTATCATGTTGCTTTGATTCTTCCACTCCATTGTTTCTTCTGATCTGGGATTTATTCATTTACCCTTTGCTGAAGCCAAAAGTTCTGCCTGAAGGGAGAGCAGATCATGACTCATGTTATTCTACAATGTTTTTTTGTTGTTGTTTTTTTTAAAATGAAAGATTCAATGAAAGATTAATAATTACTCAGTGTATTAATCATGCTACAGCCTTAGCCAGATACAAAATATCACCACGTTAGTTAGGAAAACACGGAGAGGAGCAGCAGCAGTGTTTCTACACTGCATGATTCACAGTCACACATGGATGGCTTCTGATTATGCATGTTATTTATGTGTGTCCCCCCCTCCCTGTGGACAGGAGAATGTATGATGAATTCTTATTTGTCTCCAAGTCTCTTGTGGGGATTTCTGAAATCCAAATTTCCTGACAGCATTTATTCACCATGGAAGTGTGGAATCCTTTTTTCTCCTGCGCTTTTTCCTGTTCTCTTCCTTGAGGTTGTGATTGGTACTGACTGGAGTCACAAAAAGTGCTGAATCACTTTGTCTTTAAAACTCACTTATTGGCATCTTTAATATTCCTTGTATGAAGTGATTCCCTCATATTATCTTAATGCAAATGTTTATTCCCCCCTCTGTAAATAAAAAAAGAATAAAAAAATAAGAGCAAATGACACATTTTCAAAATGAACATTGAATATCTCAAGCAAGTTGTGAGAAAAAATGAATTCCATCTATTAAACAAAGCATATATTCATGGTTAATTAAGAACAATTAATTAATATAGTGATGAAACATTTTAACAGAAAATGTTATAAATGCATTTATACTGACAGTGTTTTAGAGTTTATATATATGTTATTTACTAAATTCTTAGGGGTTACTATGATGACATTTTATTGTAATGTTGTCAGACAGGGGCACTTGTCACAGGTGCAGGAATAATAGAACAAGATCAGAATAAGCTGCACAGCCAGGAAGCTGAGATGACCGAAAGTGGACCCTTCTGTGGACCTCAGGAGATTTTGATCCTGGTTCAGACTTAAACAAACACACAAGGCACACCTCTTACAATACAAAAGGGAAACAATATACTGGCAGAAAATAGGAAGGTTAAAATTTCTCTGCAGTGGTGCTCACAAAGTTTATAGTTCATAGAAAAGACGTTTGTAGAGTAAAGCCGAAACAGCCAAACTGGGCTAGAATTTAAAATGTGCTTCATGTCAATGTTTGACAGAATCAAGCAGTGAATATTACATACCATTAATGCATAAGAGGATTTGGAAAAATGTGAACCTAGTCATGTGAAGAGACCTTATATATTAAAGCATGACAAATCTAAATGGGAAATATTATGTTTAGAAACCATAATCCTCCTGCATCTTTAGCCAACAATCCTAACACAACTAAAAGGGTAAAGTTGCAAACATGATTATTTATACCGCTCAAAAAATATGTTTCATTGTTTCAAGTTTGCTTTTTAAATATTAACAGCACATAATATTTGTTGTAATTCCACCTATTTTAAACTAGCAGTTGTGCTCTTTTTCTTGAGCTTTTGAATAATCTGTTAAAATAAAATTTAAAAACATCCTTAATTTGCAATCTCTACTGCTTATTGTCTCTCTCTCTCAGCTATGTATTTAGATGTCATCGGAAAAATATTGAGTGCAGCTCTTTTCTCCTTTTATGTCTGTTACAAAGAGAGTTACAGATGGATACAGATGCTGGGCCAACTGGACTGGCATCTTTTGGCTGTCATCTGTGAGGAAGAGAAATTTTACACAAACTGAGAGACTCTGTGGTTGTCCTGGCACTCGAGGTGATATGTGACGTGGGGATTTGTAATAATCTCTAACAGCTTTCCGACACATAAAACACGGTCTCTTATATGAACAACAATGAATGTGTTCTCTGTGGACAGTTGAGTGTGTGCTGATTTGATACCGGTGTAAATGAGAGAGAACGCAGAGTGTATGTTTGCAGGTTGAATTGGCCAATCAGCAAAAGGAGACATGAAGTCAATGGTGGCAATAAAAGCAATCAATGATGTGCAGCACGGACTAATGAATACCATTTTGATTTGAATCACATGATCAGGTTAAAACGTTTGTGTTAGCTGCACACACTGTTGGCTTTTAATCAGTCTCCCTTTTATTTCAAATGGAGGATCATTAGTTGCACTTTTAAATCAGACTTACAACTTTAGCTCCAGTATGATGCCTTAATTTTCTGTGAATTGAACTTCCTTCAATTTAGCCAAGATGATCGGAAATTGACTGCTTAACAGAAAGGTAATCTTCTAGGAAGCACCTTGGCTCAGCTCCAGTGGAGCCGTTGTAGCAGCAGCAACAAAAGAAAAGTTTTGCTACAGAAAAGTGTGCAACAGAGAAACAGAAACTGTTGTACATCCTCAACAACGTGCGCGGCAGATTACTATACAAGTGTTCCTAAAATGCTTCCAGTGAATATTTCCCTGTGACTGATGTCATAATGCATCTAAGATATGCATACTCCACACAGCATAATTGAATTACTTACACTGATCTAATTTAAATGACGATAATTAGGAAATGCTGTTGAGGCTGCAGTCATTTCTCAGTCAGTCTTAATTTGGTTAATATCAGAATAATGCAGTGAATAGAAGAAGAGCCATGAATGCACTGAAGAGCAGAATAGTTAGATGTGTTTTGGACACTTCAGATGGCTTAGCCAGATAAGATCTAACTGGGGTTTCACTGAATGTCTTAAATTCAAAGTAATTTAAATGCAGAGAAATCTGAAAACAAGCTGTCTGTGGTAGAGGTTGTTAGTAGATTAAAAATAAACCTTTTTGTATGCAGTCCAAGCTCTCTACTTATTTTAGTTGTTTTGGAATCGTTTTGCTGCAGCATGAAAGCAAAACCCATTTGACCTTGAAGCTGACTTCTTTGGATCTCCTTTGAATAATAATTATTTTAATTAATTGCCTGGATTTTTTTGGGATTACACTCCAGAAAGGTTAAACTGGGTCATTGAGTGAAATCGTGAGTAAATCCAAACAAAAATCAAGAAAAATGAAGTACCTCTTACACAAGGAACAGTATCCCTGGTATTAATACAGTACAGTTTTGTGGTCTTCCCCCACCAGGAGGTAAGGGTTTTCCTCTGAGTACCAGTTTTCTTTTAAAATCCCAAAACATGCTTGGTAGGCCAACTGGTCTCCAAATTGACTTTAGGTATGTTTTTGTGTCTGTATACTTGTATTTTTCATTTGTGTTGCTTCTATTAAAGACTGGCAAACTGTATAGAGTGAACACAAACTGGCCTCCTGGTTACAAAGATGAACTAATATTAACAACCAGAATTTAAACTATGGTAATTTCAAGTTATTGCAGATAAAGGTCCAAAATGAAAGCCCTAATAATTTAATAAAGATAGGGTATTATGTAAAATTATATTGATTATTGCAATTTAGTTGTGTGTGTGTCAAAAACTGACATTTTTCTAATTCTAGTGCAGATATCCAGCATGCCAGCATAGTCCAGTGTTGGAAGTTTTTCATATTTCACATGCCCTTAATAGCTGTTAATTTGCAGAGTCAAAATAAATGAACAGATAAAACCATATGACTGATTACAAATAAATATGCATGAATATTTAGCTTCATTGCTCAGGGTATTTATCTATACCGTATTCGTAGTGCTTTCCTCAGAACCATTAATAATATATTTTGGGTTGTTTCTCATTAATATCTTGCATTGAATCTAAAATGAATGCTAGACACTAGGCAACTGACTCATTTTTTTGTTTTCTTCTGTGAACTTGTGGAAGCAGGCTGGGAAAATGCAGCAGAGGACAAGACGGAGCCGTGTATCAGAGCCCTAGGCCGGTCTTTTAAACATCAAAATCATGACTACAAACATTTATTTTTATTTATTTATGTTTTTTGTCTAAATACACTGTCCTGCAGTCTTCAGTCCTCAAACAGGTTTGTCACAGCCCTCTCTGAAACTGACCCCCAAAATCAATAAGAGTTAGCATTGGGCGGTGCCGACACAACTTTTCAAAAGTAGTTTTAAACATATGTCCCTTTTAATTTTTAGCATTTACCCAATTCTGTGTTTGTATGTAAAGCATCTGAGTATAATGTGGACACAAACAAATCACGTTTTAAAGAGGTGAAATAAGACATCATTCAAGTTAATTATGAAGTCCTTCAATTAGTTGAAAAAAAAATTAACATTCATAAAGTCAGCCAGTCAGACAGCTGCTTTAGAATAATTGCTTTATATTGAATCTGAAAGTCACACAGTCTTCACATTTTATTACATAATGTGCCAATTTTCCCAAGGACACATAACTGTCATGCAGTGGTGTAAAATGAGGACAAAAATGTAAACAGACTGGCACTGTCATCTCTAGAGCAATGGTTCTCAAACCGTTCAGGCTTTGGCCCCTTTATTTAATTTTTCTTTTGAAATAAAGTATTTTTGAATTTTAATTTTAACTCACAGGAAGAAGTATCAAAACTATTTACTAAATTTGTTTATACATTC
>CAEFZY010060948.1:0-22675 GCA_903066815.1 Brachyrhaphis roseni
AGATAGATAGATAGATAGATAGATAGATAGATAGATAGATAGATAGATAGATAGATAGATAGATAGATAGATATATATATAAACCATTTACCTGAAAACACTTACCTGTCTGACTGACTGCTGTGTGCTGAAAAAATGGTTGCACTCCTTCCAGCGACATTTGACCGTCTGCATATTGGAGTTGCTGTGGTCTTGGATGAGGTGCTTAAAGAGATGCTCCTGAATGCCAAAAATCAGGGAGCAACTCTGCCACTGGACAGAGATAACCACATATTACACAAAGAAATGTAAAAAAGCCACTGTGAGAGGGTGAAAGCTTCCCGTCTGCAGTTCTTACCCAGCAGCGGTAGTTTTTCATCAAGTTGAGTTTTACAGCTTGAACGCTGCCGTCGTAGCAGCCTGTGTAGATCTGTGTAGAACAATTCATCAATGCATCTGAAAATCCATAATTTTAATACCTAAAGCCCGTTTTAGTCCACTTACCACACTCTTGTGCACAGCCATGCACATCACCATGTCACTGTGACCCCCGTAGACCTGCAGACGATCATGGGACTAAAAAAACAAACCAGACAGCATGTTTGAAGTGGTTTCATCCCCATAGATCTGACTGACATAATTCACATAGAAGCAAATCTCAGGATTAAACAATACCTGCAGCTCATAAACACGAACTAGTTTATCCAGGCAGGCCGTCACCATCACTTTCCCCAGAATGACGATGGATGTGACGGCATGACCGTGACCCTTGTAGATCCGAACCAACTCCCCCGTCTGCAAGTATCAACAACAAGAGAGAGCATGAAGCTGGAAAGAAATACCCTATCATGAAGCACAAATTAAGGTTTAAAAATCATCATCTTACTGGTTGCACACTGGAGATAAAAAATGTGACTGTGATTTATTCAGAATGTAGCCAGTTAATGTGGAGGACTTACATGGATGTTGTGGGCGTGGACAGATGTGTCACTGGAACCACTAAAAACCAGATCATTCACCACCTGAAAACAACAGAGAACTAAAACAAACAAAACAACAACAGATCTAGACAGCTAGAGAATAATACGATGTAAAGAAGTTTAAAGGAATGCTGCAAATGTTCTCAGCTCATACATAACTCAGAAGTGGAAGAACAAACAGACTAAATTTAAAAGACATTTTAAATATCCAAAACAAACAAACAAAACTACTGAAACAAACAACAAATAAAATGAATACTGAAGTCTGTCTAGACAAAACTGCTGGTTGAAACCAATGAAGCTTTCTGTCACAGTCTTTGGTAGAAAGAGAGAAAGATATGAGAAAAACAAACAATCATGCAAATGGAAATCATGATGCGATTAGTTAATTTATTGCAATAGGTTATTCACAGACACACTTCGTCCAATCTGACTGAGTCCCATAATTTTTCAAAGGAGAACGGATAAAATCATTTAGCCTCCGCATGTTGAAACATGTTGATTTGACACATCAAAGGCAGTTTGTTATTACAAGATGAAATATGAAGAAGTTCAATTGGTATCAATTCCTTTTCAAGACATTATATTATAATGTCAAACCCATTATGAGTGAAGATAAGGAAACAATAGGAAGCCGATTGTTAAAACAACAATTTTTCCCTGAAGAAAACTATCGCTCTTTTTCATTAAGGGCAACAAAAATGAACCTAATCTAGAGCCAGTAAGAGCAGAAACATGTTACAGTATTAGACGGCATGCTCTCGTCACCTTCATACAAAGCACAGTCTTGGTGTGACCCTCCAGCGTCCGCAGCAGCAGGCCGCTCTTGGCGTCGCGGACGCTGATGGTGCTGTCGTACGACCCGACCAGCAGCAGGCGCCGCGCGCCCTCCTGAGATGTGCCGAGGCAGCTCACGCCTCGTGGTCCGTGGCACTCCAACACGTCCAGTTCCTTCAGCGTCTAAATGACGACATACAGGGAACAATGAGGATTTCGCCTTTTTCAAATGGTTCAGATTTGGTGGAAAATGGCTGCTGACCTTCAGGTCGTGGCTGATGACACATCCGCTGGCGAGCCCGACGTACAGAATATTCCAGGCGATGTGCAAACACAGCACTCTGTCTGGTAGAGTGATCTGCTCAAGGCACTTTTTAGACTACAAATTAAGAGAAATAAAGACATCCAAAGCATAAAAGAGTCGTCACTACTGATAAATAATTTGTGATTTCTTTCAACTTTCAGGAGATATACTCTAAGGGTTATCTGAGGAAAAGCTTAATAAACAGTCTTAATGTAATGCAATAACCCAGTCATCCTCCAATAAAGTAATCTTTTATATTAAAGATCTAAACTTTAAGAATTTAAATAGAGTCTTCTAAAGATATATTGTAGGAAAAAAATCTAATTTTATATACATAAAACTGCTAAATCCATGAGATGGAAGACAGAACTAAAAAAAAAAAAGGCAAAGAAGGAAAGAAGGCAGAAGCAAGAAATGGAGGAAGAAAGGAGAAAAGATTTACCTTGTTTTAATTTCGTACCTTTATGCTGTAACAGCGGATAGTTTGGTCACTGGATCCGGTGTAGAGGCGTGCCAGCATGTTCGGTAGAGACGACACCAGCAAACAATTCACTTTGTTTGTGTGACCCTCAAACACCGCTTCACACTCTCTGGTCTGAATTAATAAAAACACATTTTTTTAAGACTCCATTGATATCTGAGACAATAAGGCTTCTCTGTTTTGTGAAGACTGCTTTTGAATTTCCAACATCATACCAGCAGGCTGTAGGCCCGGGCCGTGTTATCTCCTGAGCAAGTGTATAACTGTCCATTGTGGATCTGAAGGCCGTGGACGGGGCCGGAATGACTCAAAAAGTCCCCTAAATAAGGATCTTCTTCTTCCACAGACTCTGGAATGTCATCACGTTTAGACGCATCATTTTTTCAATGTGGCACATTTAGAAAGACAAAAAAAGAGACACCCTTACCTGCAGGCTGACTGACATCTTTTTTCTGTTTAACTGCAGGCACAAATTTCCTGAGGGATTGAAGAAACAGAATTTGGCAAAACAGGCACATTCCAGAAAACAGGACTGTCCAAACTTTCTCTCACTTGGGCCAAAATTATTGAGTTAAAAGTATTTGCGAGTCAATGAAAAAAAAAAAGAAAAAAGCAAATAAAGAAACCCATTTGTTTTTGGGGTTTTTTGATAGGAAAGAGATGTTATTTATTGTATCGTTACTCAAACATTTATAAAGAATTTTATGTTATCAAAAGAAAGACTTGTGCCTTCAGACTCAGTTGATAAAATTCATTTTAGTTTTAAAAACAATTTGGGTCACTTTCTTTCAAAACATTTGCTATATTGAACTGAGTTGAATAAATTAAATAAAAGCTGATTTGGGTGCAGCAAAGTCGGCTTTTCAGTAAAAGTCTCTCAATAGACGTGGTTCTATTTATTATAAGAAGTTGGTGGTAAAAAGATGGATATTTTGTGTCATACTTAACATTTTCCTTTGTAAGAAAATTATGTTGGTAATAATATTACACAGATTAAAATCAAAAAGTTCAAGGAACAAATTTGCATCATTCTTGAACTGCATTTGTCACACTTTGGACGGCCCTGCCATAAAAGTTCCTGGTTCTTTCAGAGACTTGACCCCAGCTCACCTCTCTGTTTCACGCTGCTGAGACGTTTGCGTGCTCACACAGTTCAACTCCGTGCTCACAGACTTCTGGGGATCTTCGGGCTGCTCTGGAGAAACTGTCTCTGTTGAGTCCTCACATTCTGATTCCTCAATGTGTATGACATCCAGTTTGGAGGCATTTACCACCTCCACTGAGTCGTCGCTCTCGTCGCCCTCATCATCCTCATCGTCCATGCGTGACGCTTTCCTCTGCTCTTTTCCAGGCTCTTCTCCTATATCCTGTTCTGTGCTTTGATTTTCTTCTGCTCCTTCTACAACATCCGAAGATTGTATTTGTTTTTCCAAAACCTTGGTCTTTACACACATCAACCTGTCCCTCGGTTCCTGCTCTTGCTGCCTGGCAGAGGATTCAGGAGGAGGTCCGTGAGCTGAAGTGGGGACTTCAACAGTGGGTTGCAGAGTAGAGGGTACAAACACCTGACTTGTCTGTCCCGCTGCGACTACATGAGTCACCTCTTGCTTCAGCGACCCAGCCGGCCGGGCGAGGGGAGCCGGCTGAGGTAAAGTCATTAAAGAGGCCGGGGTTGCTGCAGGCTGCTGCAGGTTCAGTGAGGAAGGAAAGGAAGTTGTTGGCATGGTGGATGCAGAACCAGGTGAGAAGATGGTGGTTCCAGAGTATCCTTCTGTTAGAGATAATTATTATCTTTTAGGAGTCATAATCATCAATTATTAAAATGTATTTGAATTGTTAGTTTGGAAGGCAAACTGAAATGAGCAAATTTATCATTTATTCTTATCTCTAAAATGCTTTATAAGTGGGTATTACAGATTTTTGACAAAACGTTATGAGCAAAACCCAATCAATCACTCTGTGTCTTGAGAGACATTTATTGAATAAAAATACAGATATTTCAAATATTTATGCTCTCCTTCATAATGAATTTAAAGTGAATTTGTGAAATAGTTTTTTTTTTTTTATCAATTTATGGAATGACCAATGGCCAACATTTTTTCTTAAGTTGGTAAAAGAAGTTTCAAGTTTGCGATCGTTAATGTATCATTAGATGAATCAAATTACACGTTTAATTTTTGTGATTGAATTACTTCATATAAGATGATTTATTTTACCTTGCATTCCTTGCAGGATCTCAATGCGTTTTGTTCTCAGGTTGTTGACCTCAGCTGTAAACTAAAGAAAAAGAAAAACAGAGGAAAACATTAAGTTACCATCTCTGAAAGACAGAATAAAAGATGCTGCATTTTTCAACAGCTGGCAGGACCTGTTGTTTCAGAAGCAGCAGTTTTTGGACCTCTGCGTATGCAGTTTGCAGCGCATTGCGCGCCTGGATCAAAGATTGGTCCAGATCCTGCAGAGAGAGGCTCAGCTCGTCCTCCCTGAGCGAGACAGCCAGCAGTTGGTCCATCCGACTCTGGTCTGCATGATGATACAAGACATTTAGAAATACTGCGCAGTACAACCTGAACAAACATTATCAAGTGGTATCCACAGCTATTTATAAAATACACACATTTTCTTCAGATTGAAACATGGAAAACATTGTTTTATTAAACTCGAAAACTAACCAGTCAGCATATTTTGCATATTTTCCAAATCATCAAACTTTTCAGTCCATTTTTCAGTCAACAAACAAATATGAATTTATCTGCAATATTTCTATGGTCAGGCTTCAATTACAAGGCCTGCAAAAAAAAAAAGATGAAAGCATGGACAGAAGAAAAGATGGAGTCTATATTTGATCATACTAATTTTAAAAGAACAATGCTTAAACCAAATTTCTTATTTTTGCAGACTGTAGAAACGCTGCAGTGTTTAAAGAAAAACTTTTGTTTAACCCACATAAAACAAATGGGCAAAACAGTGATTTTCCATATTTTAGGCATTATGTTCCCTTCCCTAAGAGAACCTGAGGAAACAGCACATACAAGCTTTTTTGTCTGATTTGAAAATAAAATAAAAAAAACTTTTGAATTACTTATCATGTCCCAACAGTTATAGGAGACACATAAGCAAAAGATTTTCATGTACCTAAATTATCCTTTCTTGATTTTGTTTTCTTCTTTTTACAGCTTGGTCTGTCAGAAAGGCCGTTTTCCTGCAAAAATACCCAATAATGAACTTCCACCAATATAAAAGGTCATCAAACTGGATACTGCAGTTTAAGGTCCAACTTACTTCCACCATACTGACAGTCCTCTTCCTGCTCACTTCTTCGTTCTCATCCTCCAGTTTTGGTTCCACTTTCACAGAAACCTTTTTTGCCATCTTGCTGCTGCAGCTTGCCTGGGGGACGTCGGGTTGCTCTGAAGAGTCCCGTGTCTGGGACTCCGACTGCGTTTCAAGCTGATTGCCTTGTGAACAGGGCAGAGCAGGAGGCTGGACTAAAAGGCTGTCTGGAAATGATTCCCAATGGAAACCCTCAGATAGAGGCAGGTCACCTTCTTTCAGAGGGCGTTCAACGTCCTTCGGCTGGGTTCCGAACTCGATTCCGAACCTTAACAAAAAACAAAGAGAGGTCACCAAGAGGTAAAGAGATCAAACTAAACACCTTGTGCCAGGAGAAGGTCCTCACCGTGGCACGCCTTTTAAGCTTTTCCTTTTTACATCGCTGTACATCTCATCCCAGTTCAACCTGCTCTTAGCTCCTGATCGGTGACGCAGCTTGTCCAGGATTGGTTCATGAATGGTCTCTTTCGCTGCTTTGGCTGTACTGGATTTGTGGGCAACCCGGACTTTAGGAGATTTTGTAAAATTGGGCTCAGCGGGCATCACGGAGGTCGAAGCATTGCTGCCCTCCTGAGACTTTGCTTCATTGTCTTTTAGTTGCAGACTCAGTGTTTGGTTGGGTTTTTGTCTTTCTTTGGAAGTTGTCTGTTTCTGCTTATGGGGAGTGACAGTGGAAGGAAAAGCACCAGCATTAGCAGTAGTAGCATGGGTGCTGACCAGCTCAGAATTAGCCGGAGTTTCGGCCTGCTGGTCTGTAGCATCTCGCTTCTCTGCGCAGTGATCCTCAGTGTGGTCGTTCCCATTCTGCCGCCGAGCTTCTCGATCCGCCCTGCATGGCTCCCTGACGCCCAGTGCTCTCCTGATTTGCTTCAGCATGGAGCCAACATCAACATCCCGCATAGGAGCCTGACTGCCGGATTTGTTTTCGGAATTCCCCGGAGCCAAACTGTTTGAACTTTCTGCCCGAACTGAGTCTGTTTTTGCCTGTTTTGGTTGAGTGGAATTCCCCTTCTCTGACTGGTTGTGAACAAGCAAGTTGGCTCCATCTTGAGGGAGTGGCCTGCTGGTGATGGAACAGTTTCCTGCCGGTTTCTGCTGGTTAAAGTTGCTCTGGCTCACTGTGGGCATCATTTGCTTCGACGGGCCAGCTGGAGGCCTGGGGTAGCTATATGGACTAGCTTGGAACCTGTTCATTTTCCCTTGGTAATACTGGTTGTTGGCAAAGTAACCATTATGCCTGGCATCAGGACCATATGGCTGGTCCTGATGCCAGACATATGGGTGTTGAAAAGGTTGACGCACAGGAATTGTTGGCAAATAAGGTGGCCTCCAGTTCTGATCAGGAAATGGTCTGTATAGAGGTGGTTTCTCCATGAGGAACATCTTGTTCTCCTTATTTTGAATGACACCATAGTTGCTTCCTGGGAAGTGTGGTTGCTGCCAATGATTTGGAGTTTTCATTTGCATTTGTTTGGGTTGTATCGTTTCTTTGGAGCCCAGACTCTTGTTTTGGACACCAGATTGTTGCGCCTTTGCACACTTTTGCCCGGCTTCCTGCTTTTGTTTCTTTTTAGTCTTCCTCACTTCCTTCTTTCTGAAAATACAAACAACCATTCTTTTTATATTAACAACTTCCATTTAGATACACTTTCCACAATTTAGTACAAGGCACGCTTTAAAAGGTTGCTTTACGCAACAGGAATGCTGGACAGAATATTTATTTTTGTGCATGCTGGACAAAACTTCTTTATAGAGATATAAAAACATGCCTCTAAAAATAAGTCAATTTCTTCCTGTTTTAAATGGAAAAAAAATGCTAGAGCTTTTAAAAGAGCCCTGTTTAATTATTTTATTATAGAAAGCAATCTATCCCCCGGAAAACTTGCTAAGCCCTGTGGTTGGGCTCTAGGGCAGTCATTCATCCAGTAGTCTGTTGTGTTTTTGAGTTAAAAAATGCTTAAAGTTGACAGGAAATTTGAAAATATCACTTGATAATTATGTTTTATTGAAAGATTGGAAGATTAATACCTGAACACCAACTATAAAATCTTAAAAATACAAACATAAAAAAAAAAAATCTTAAATAAATAAACAATGCTTAGCCTGGTGGAGCACAAGTAAAGCGGTGGCCCAACAGGTTTATAATTGACTGAGAGAAACCCTGTAAAGTCTTCTAATAGTATATTTATGAATCAGTATGTTATGTCACTAATGTTATATTAAGTGTCGAACTGTTTTGTAACAAATGTATTTTTTATGATGTGGATCCCAGGAAGAGTAGCCATTGTCACAGCAATGACTTATGGGAATCCAAAATAACCAAAACAAACAAATATTCAATCTGAGTATTTTATTTTTGTTTTACAAAATAAACTCACTTTTTTTGTCTGCAACAGTAAAGCATTAAGCAGATGAAATTCTTACTTCTGGTTCTTCAGTGCCTTGTTTCTTGCCAGGATGTTCTTTATAGTAGCTGAGCTGAGAGTCTTGAGCAGACAGACAGGCTTAACATTTTTGCTCTTCAGGTTCTTAAACCGAGTTTGGTGCTGAGATGTTAGGATATGATTGCCATATTCATTCAAACCCAATGAACGTATCTTGCATGCCTGACAATCGTGAAAGGCTTCCCTATTGATATAAAGACAGGAATAACACATCAGATATAAACAAAATACAGATGGACTTCTAGCTTTCAAACAATTTGAGATTTTTAAAAGATAATACTTTATGACAAAGATGCCATCAATACAATAATATAAAATCATAATCCCTGAATGCTGCAAGTTTGAGTTTTATAAAGGCTTGTTAAAACACGCATGGATACAACTTTTAGAAATAGGTTAAAGAAAAGGCCTGGAAATACAAATATTTTTCCCTAATAATCCAGATGTGGAAAATGTCAAACTCTAATTCCAATAACATGGGACCTGTTCCAATATTGAGTAAATGATCCTGATTTCTGGGGAGGGCTGGTGCAACAGCACGTTTTTGTTTTAGTGAAATCATCCATTATCATTATGATAATAATAACCATAACAATGATGATTTTGTTTTGTAATTGTATCCCAATTCAAAATGTGTCACCTTTTTACAACATAAACACAGAATATTTATTTTTGCTGCCACAAAAACATGGTACTTACTTGCCCAACACCTTCTCCAGCTCATTGTGATGATGCATGCTGTGCATATGATCGTGTGCTTCCTGCAGTTGGGGAGACAAAAACAAACATTTTTTTTTTTTAATGGGAAAAAAAATAAAATATAAAAAAATCTAAATTTGTAATAATTAAAGCCACTTACATTTTTCAAATATGTGTTGCGACATAAAATGCAGTAATTTTTCTTCGCCTTTTGGGGTTTCTTCATTTCTGGCTTTTTTGGTGCTTTCTGCACCTTCTTGTTTTTGCTCTGTACGTCTGCCATGTCTGAACAACTCCAGTCCCGAGTCCAAACTGCAAATACTTACCGTCTCTATCTCGTTTTTGCACTGGTTTAAATACCAATAATGTTATTACAGAAAAAGACTGGTCAAGAGGCAAGCTCGAGAAAATGTTTCAATTGTTTTTAAACAAATAAATCCATGACAACGTGGTATTAAACTGAAATCTCTGAGAATTTAGTTAGCAGTTGCACATTAACAATCGTAGCAATTCCAATACAACGGCACACTGATTTAAGATCATTTCAGTAAGTTTTGCTCGGATTTTAAAAAGGAACAAAACAGTAAAGTTATTTAAACAAGTCTTGTAAATACCTAAAAAATTTCACATGGTTCCAAAACCCTCCTTCTTTACGCCGCCGCCATGTTTGCTGACGTATTTTACGTCCAAATTTACGACGACCAATAGTTCGTTCTTGTTAGCACCGGAAATTCCAGCTATTAGATCTACAAAACATGGGGATGAAATAGCTTAAGGTTATCCGCACCATGTTCTCACATTGGATGTCCTATAGATCTGATCAATGTCTTCCTGCGAAAGAGTGAATACTCCTGAAAATATTCAGCTAAATGTTAGCTGTTAAGGGCGTATTGCTGTAACACTATTTTGTGTTTGTTTGTTTGGTCTTATTTCATGAAAGTTTAGGTCAACATGTGCAACGGTTGTGTGCATAAAGAATACCCGGACCGGGTAAGTTAAAGCTGCCGATACATCTCAAAAGTTTCATTTAACGTGGTGGCGTACAGAAGAATTATGTTGTTTCAGGGTAACACTTGTCTGGAGAACGGCTCCTACTTGATGAACTATCTGGGCTGTGCGAACTGCCATCAGAGAGACTTTGTGCTGATCAGCAACAAGGCCGCCGAGGATGATGATGGGGAGGAAATTGTCACATATGACCGTTAGTGTCCCTTGTTGTCCAATCACGAATACATTATATCCTACTCATGAATTTTTTGAGCGTTTTGTAACATTACAACTACAAACTTGATTTTTTTTTTGTTAGGATTTCGTGTGATAGAAAGTGTGGGGGAAAAATTTTTTAATAGCTTTTACGTATAATAATCTAAAAAGTGTGGTGTGCATTTTTTAGCCCCTGTCGGTATGTTGTACTACAATCTTTTTGCTGCAGTTTCAGTGTCTTGCCAGGGAAAGTGTGATTTTCGGTGTTAGTTCTCCACCAAACCTAATATTCTGCAAAGCGGTAATAGTTTTCCTTCAACACTTTTGCTATTCTTCCACAAAAAACAGATTTCAGGCGAGCAAGCTGTAGGTCAACAGCTCCTCCAGAGGGACCATGGGGGCCTCTTAGCTGCTTGTCATATTGGTCTCTTTGCTCACCAGTCAATTTAGGAGAACAACTATAGTTTGGTAGATTTGCAGTTGTTCCATCTTCTTAACATTTTAAAACAATAGATTGAAAATCATATTATTTTATGCTCTAACCCTTGTAAAAATTTCTCCACATCTATAAGCTCACTATAAAGATGTGTAAAGTTTTACTTAGGGGTATCAAGGTAAAGGGGGCTAGTAAAAAATGTGCACCTCACATTTCAGGTTTTAATGCTTAAAAAAATCAAACGTAATTATAATTATGTTTGATAATTAATGCATTACGTAATAATTAATGCATTACTTGTCAGACTGTCTTTCCAGTAGTTGGTGGTCCATAACCAGCACTTTGAGGAAACATCCACTAATCTGTTTGTCTTTCCAGATGTCTGCAAAAACTGTGACCACGTCATCGCCAGACATGAGTACACGTTCTCTGTTGTAGACGAGTATCAGGTGAGTAATAACATCTGATTTGTCTACAGTGCTCGCTTGGATCCACAGACTTACTCAGATGGTCTTACATCCCTGTTCCGTTGGTGCAGGAGTACACGATGCTCTGCATGCTGTGTGGAAAGGCTGAGGACTCCATCAGCGTGTTACCAGATGACCCCAGGCAGTCTGCGCCTCTCTTCTAAATATGAGAAACGGAAAACTGCAATTTTCAGCTTCTTACCAACATGGATGACACTGGCTGCCCTTCAAAAGGTTCCAATCGCCAATCATCACCCATCGAAAGTGAATACCAGGCTTTGCTGCTTGCTTTAAAATAGTTTTGAAATGCTCTTTGTGATGTTGGCAGTTGAGCAAAATTTTATTATAGAAAAAATCCTCTATTTTAATTGATAATTGACTGTGTATAAAGATTTTTGTACTGCTGCATTGGGTTGAAATAATTTCAAAAGATGTGCTGCTTACCCTTTCTCACTTGGTTGGTTTGGATATATTGAATTAAATGAAATCATTTCATGAAAACTGCTATTTGTGCTTTGTCCAAAATTAATATTTGGTTAAAAAAGAACAGAAGCAATCTTTAAAGAGTGGGATGCTATTTTTTAGAGCTATATAAATTAGCATATCATTGAAAAGCTTATTTTAATGTTTCAGAAAAAACTATCACAGATATATTTAATATCTAATACTAAAAGATTATATACCCTTGTAATGGCTAATGGGGAAGACTCGCAAAAAAAGCTGTATACAAGCATGTTAATGGAATGTTGAGTGAAAGACAAAAAAAATTAAGGTACAGACAAGCTTCACAGGCTCATCGTTTCCAGCAGCCTCTGCTGTCATAATGGGAGATACTTTACAGAAGGCAAACATTTCTGTATTAAAAATATTTTATTGTTATTTTGTAATATTTAAAATATATGAAACTCAATTTTTGGTTTTCATGAACTAAGAGTTAATCCTCAAAATAAATAAAAAATACTTAAAATATAACTTGTATAGAAGATACAAGTTTCACTTTTTCAATTGAATTGCTGCAATAAATTTTTAAATATTGTTAGTTGAACCTTCATGTCAATTTTTATTACCTGTTTAAACTCAACTCAATAAAAAAAGATTATGAAAAAACAATGCTGCAGGTTGCTTGACAGAGGTAGAGTTAAATCTAACAGAAAAATGAAGGTTTTCGGGATTATCCCCCTTTTATGCATCAAAGCAAATGGTTAAACCTTCGGCTGATTCTTCCTAAATGCAAATTCCTCAAATCATGTTTAGCTGGTGCATTTAAGGACTTAAAAAAAGTTGGAATTTCCATTTTCAAATATTAAATTAACAGGGAAAAAACATAGGACTAATCAGTATTTGAGCCTGCAATCAATGGCCAGAGCCACTTGTGGTAAAACTTAAGATTTCAATCACTGCTAAGGACTGAATACTAATTATTTTAAACATAATTAAAATCCAAGAGGTAAAAACAGAGTCACCAGACTCTTCTTAGCCATTTCTTCCAACTCCCTCTGTTTAGAACAACAAATCAGCTGGATTGGTGTATTTTACCTTTATTGAAACATCTATTGTGGTTCTGTTTTCTCTAATTTTCTCTCCTGCTATATTGGTGGTCAAATATTTTCACCAGCCATCCGTCCCATCCACTCCCCCTGCAAGAATTACCCAAACAAAAAAAATAAAAAAAATCTTCCAACATTCACATTGTTTGGATCAGAACCAGTTCAATAAATCACAGATGCTTCAACAGATTGTACAAATAAATAATAAAAAAAAAACAATGTTTGCAAGGAAGAAGCTCATGCATGTTTACAATAGCGCTCTTATCGTACATTCTTAGAAGCGGATGGCTGCGTGACGTGACGTAAAAGCACACAACTACGCTAAGATAAGTCAAATGAGCAGCTCATGATTAAATACTAGGATTAGCAGTTTGACCAGAGTGAGGTCTGTATGCTGCATGCTCTGGCTCTGTACATGAATGCTGATCTATATATACTGATTGTGGGGTTCTTTAGTGTTTCTACAGTGAATACATGGTTTATATATTTAGTGTTCTTTTCCTAATAGTACATATCTACAGTTAGTTTTATTTTTTTTACATATCAAGTATTAAACGTGATTATTTTGGTCTCATTAGGCCTAAATAGGGTTTTAATGGAGGAGTGAAATGAGAGGTAAAAGTTGGCAATCTCAAGATTTTCTCCACTTTTTCAGTTTCATATCCGCATAAATAAATAAATACATTTTATCATACATTTTACATTACATACAGTACATTCCTTTCAGTAAATGTCATATTTACACATGCTATCAGGGCGTAGGCAGCCTAACGCCACAGGTGCAACATTTTGGGACCAGTCAGTTGTGTGGGGGATGCAGTCATCGAGTCACTTTCCCAAAGGCTTTCCCTCTGGGGCCGGGGCCCCACTGCGCCGGGCCATACGAGGCCCTGTCCTGCGGCTGCGCGTGTCGCGGCGGGGGGGAGCCCGACAAGCTCGACGGCGAGCGGCTACGGCCCGGCAGAGCACCGCTCTCCCGGAGCTCCTGGCGGGAGGGGGAGGAGCTTAACGAGCGCTGCAGGGAGGAGGAGGAGCTGCGGGGGCGGGGAGGCGGGCTGAAGAGCATCCCGCCGCGGTCCTGCATCAGCTGGGTCAGGCTGGCCAGGAAGTCGGCGTCGCTGGTGCTGCTGGCACGCACCCTCAAACGCCGCCGTCTGCAGACAAACAAGCAGTGAAGAAAGAATTTGAACCAGGCAAAGCTGAAACTATGCCACTTCAGGACTTCTGGGAAGAATATATTTACAGATAAATACTTTTTGTTTATCTTAAGTGCAAAATGTATATATTTTTTTGCAAAGGTTTGGCTTAAATACTGCTGTGAGAGTGTAGTTTATTAAACAAATGGCTTTTTTGGGGGGCTTTTAAACTCCACTTAACTATTAATTGATTATTATATTAGTTGATGATTATTTCAATAATCGTCTCAGCCTTACTGAAGTGTCAACAGAACAAAATTGCCCTTAAAAATGTATTAACTCATTAGGTTCATTTAGAGAAAACAGGCAAAACAGTTAGGATTTTGTAAAATATAAATATGGGACCATTTCAATAGTAAAGAGCAGCATCTCTTTAAAAATTAAACAAATTACACAAACATTAATGCGAATGAAAATTATTGTGTTCATTTTAATTCATCATGCGATTACATTACTGGTTATTGTGACAGACATACATTCCTGTCTGATTCTAATCCCAGTTTGATGGCCATAGAAGTAATTGGGAAATTGACGCCCAGTCAACACGTACCTGCTGTCCACAACCGGACGGACGGGGGGTTTCCCTGGAGGCGGCCGAGGCAAAAACCTTCCACTGAGCTGCTCGGGCAGAAACGTGGCGCTCACAGGGCGAGGGATTTTACTTTTGCTTCCAGATGAGGAGGACAGGGACAGGGGGTCTTCTCCCCCATAGTCGGACCTGGAGCCGCGCTCCGAGGACAGCCTGTCTCTTGGCAGAGCACAGGGCAGGTTGTCACAGGACAGGGAGGGAGAGGGCGAGTGAGTGGGGGAGCCTGGGAGTGGGCTGCTCCAGCGGTGGCGCCGCTCCACGTTCGGCTCCCGGATCGGCGAGTCCAGGGGGTTGCTGGGATCTCGCACCGGGATCCGGCTCAGTCTTGGAGACGACGGGGAGTCTCTGCGCTTGAGAAGAGCGGGAGGAGGAGAGGAGGAGACGGTGACAGTGCTCTCCACGGCGCCCCCCACTGGATCAGCTGGAGGCTGCTGATTGGGCTCTGAGGAGCGGTCAGGCAGGCCGGAGTCACTCTCAGGGTCTCTGTCGTTGGTCAGGTGGGACGTGGCGCCTTTGGCAGGGATCAATTCTGGCACCGAGTCCAACCTCTTCCTGTCCTTTGAGGCGTCCTCAGCAAGTTCCTGAGATTTACAGCTTGGTGCGTCTAAAGGAGCCACATTGTTCTTCCTCACAGGAGACTGTGGCCCACTGCTGGAGGACTGAAAGCAGGTACAGACATTATTAGACAAAAAGAAGAGCTTTAAAATCATAAATGTTCAAGTGTGTGAGATGTCAGTCATGTTTTTATTTTGGCATTATATGTATTAATTAAGCTATTTATTTTTCCAGAAATTCAGATTGAGATGTTTTAGATAATGGAATAAATCTAATAAGTCTGAAAACTCAAACTTCTATACTTTTCCAAACTGCATAGAAATTCAGTTTAAAACCATTTCTGAAAGTACTCCTTTTAATGTGTAGCTAAAGTCTAGAAAGAATAATGTGCTCTTAAATATTTGATGACATCTCCATTAAAGCTGAGGTTGCTCTCAGTGCAGCTGACCTTAGCTTCAGACTACTTTGTTCAGAAAATGTTCCTGCTGCTGCTCACAGCATTTGTTTGTAGAAAATCTCTTTCAATCCTACCAGCTCTATCTGGGATCTCCCCATCAGGACTGAAGGTCCAAGCATCCCTGGCAGCCGGCGGTGGCCTAGCAACCAGGTTCCGGGCATGGCCATCTGCGACAGGACGGGGCTGCTAGGTACTGTAGGACCGGTCTGGCCGTCTTGCTGCTCAGCGGACTGATTCTCCGCTCTATCAGAACTGCAAGGACCCGACTTGTCCTCGCATTGGGTTTCCGCCTGAGGTTTGCCTGCTCCTGAGCTGTTGGCCTGCTCCAGCTCCAGCATCACCCATTCCTGAGAGTCGGCCTCTTGAGGCACAGGGCTGAAGTTGACAGCAATGAAGCCGCTGCTCGCAGCTGCTTCCTCCGGGTCAGGGGTCGCCGTGCCGGACTGGTCCTCGTTGCAGGAAGACGTCTGCTGTCCGTTCTTAGGGATGGGTTTCTCCCCAACGCGACAAAGCACCGGCCGCTGTTTGCCCACGCTGACAGAAAGAAAAAAAATAATTGTGAGATTTTTTTTCTTTAGATTTTAGTTTGCTTATCTTGACTTGTAAAAAATTCTTACCAGGCTTCAAGGAAGCGTTCAATCGTGGGTTTTGGTTCAGGCGCCAGTCGCTTTTCAAATGCCAGGCTCTGGCTGTGCCTCATCCGGCGCAGCAGTGGCGCGGTTCGGTCCAGGAACATGGTCTCTGATCGGACCCGGCGTGGAGAACTCTGCACTGAGCCGGTGTTGGGACTCTGATTCCCCTGATTCTGACTGTGTTCATCTTCACTTACTACCTAAGAACACAGACAAGAACACGTCTCAAAGAAAAGAACTGCACCACAGAAAACTACAAACATGGATCATATTCTACAAATGAAAAGAAGAACAATATTTATATTCCTCAACAAAGAGGTCAGGCTCCTATGTGGAACATAGCAATGATTTCAGGAGTGCTGGACAATGACTGCACACTGTGACTGCATCTGTGAGAGCTCATTCAACATGTTTGTTTTCTAGGCATAGTCTGTAAATCAGTCTGTCCAGAATTTCCCCATTGCAAACAAACAAAAAATTATAAAAACCATTAAAATTGCTAATTTTGTGTTTCTACTTTAGAAATGTTTGAAAAGAATTTTGAACTCCTTTAACAGTTGTTGAATAGATTAACTAGCAGAATAATGGATGGAATAATCAGTTAAATGTTAGTTGCAATAGCAGTTCAGTGTTTGACTTGTCTGACTATAAAGCTTTGCAGAAGTTGTTATTGGCTTATCAATGTGGGAAGCTACAAATTTCAGCCGAGATTGTAGATTGTGATTTCAAAGCAACCTCTCAGTAACACTGCAGCTGTTTCCAGTTCAACATTAAGCTTCTTGAATTGCATCAACATCAATCCTGTGGAAAGCTTAAGTCTAAAAAAGTCGGGAATGTACCAGGACACCAACCAGTTTTCATGAGCTTTACCATTTCTGAGGGAAAGTGAACTAAGAAAAGTATGAAGTTTGTTGACGGCTACAAACATTATATGGTTCAACTTGCAAAGGAAGTTTGTGTGTTTGTAGTAGTCAGTAAGTGTAATTTTGATCCCGTGAGAACTACAGAAAATCTGTACGATTCAAACTTATTGTAAGAAAGCTGTTACAGTGCATCAAAGTTTCATAGAGAGCATGCACAAAACAACAACCCTGACCTTCCTGATCATTGGCTGAGGATGTTTAAGGTTGCGGTTGCGGTCCATCTCCTCCCACACGTCTCCACCGGCGGTGGTCGGCGTGGGGATGGGGGGACAGTTGTCGGCGTCGCTGAGGCGTTCCCCTTGAAGGACATCCTCTGTGTTTTCTCTCTGTAAATCGCCGGGCAGCACCGAAGCGTTGGCCATGCTGGGGAATGATAAGAGCGAAGGTCACCCTGCAGCTCGTTTCCACAACATCATTCAGAGCAGTAATTTTCTCAAGGATCTCTGAGTCTGCACATTTGTGCTCTAAAAACAGAGCTGCAGACTGGAACCCGTTTTCAGCAGAGTGTGAAGGAGGACTGGATAACATGAAAACTGCAAAAAAAATAAAAAAATAAAAATCTGCCTCAAGGGAATTAAAAAAAAGAGTTAAGGTTCAAATGTCAAGTGTGACAGGAGCTTTTTTTAGCATCCAGTACCCGAGGTAAGCTGGGGTGAGGCGAGTGAGCTGCTGAGCGGTGTTCGCTGCGGCAGTGATGGTCAGCACATCTTCTGAATCACATTTCTCCCAGTCATAGGGGTCGTTCTCCAGCACATTGTGGCTCTTCATGGCCTTCTCAATCACAGATGTTAGGAGCTGTCTCATAAAAAAAATTTAAAAAATAAAAACTTGTATCAGCATTTTAAGCATGGAAATGAATAAACAGAACGTGCAAAATATAGCAAGCAAAAGAACCTGATAGTCAGGTTTAGTGAAGTAATCCAAGGTTAAGATGTGATCCAAGAAAGTGCTGAACTCTGAAGGAAGGTGCTTCAGCATGAGACGGTGGTCGTACGTTTCCTTTAGGTTTCCTACTTGTTCCTGGGATGTGAGAGGGGTTAAAACAATGAGCGGATGGACGTATCAGTGCATCCTAATTCTAGAACAAGATGGAAAAATAAGCGCGTACTTTGTCCTTAATTTTTCTCCAGGGAAGCTGTCCGACCGTGAACTCAACCAGCATGTAGAAGAGGGACCACAGGTCGTCATGGCGACCCATCTCCTACAAAGACACACAGACGAGAATAAAGGAGCAGAATAGATGCAGCTTTTACAATAGTATGAATCTAAAACATGTGATATTTATGGTCCAGCCAATATAGAGTGGTTTTTTTTCACCTGGAAAAATTGTAAGCAGAGCATCTATTCCTGAGCAAGAAGTCTAGGATGCATTTGAATTAATAGCAACAGAATTCATTTTATTTCATTTACATCTGAGTAGCTGCCTCTCTTGCTTTAAGGCTGTGGCACAGGTTTTTCTGTTAGTCTCAAATAAAGACAAGGATAAATTGCTGCAATTATGGGTGAAATAGGAGAATGCATAAGTAAATAGGACAAGTCTCACCTTATTCTTATGAGCATTGATTGAGGCATATCGCACCGTTCCTCTGAAACCTGCCACAGGACGAGGCTGAAAGAGAATTAATGCAAACTCATGCTGTAGTATCTGTCAATAGTCACAGTTTTTATTTTAAAATGCTAGAAAACCCCATTAATGTCTAAACCCAATTTACCAGCAGATTTTTAGTTTTCACTTTGAGAACCCAAAAAAGTTCTTTAATGAATTTATTAGAGCGCTTACTGGACGGACTTCTTGGTTAGAGTTGGTAAATTGTCGAGCCAATCCAAAATCTAGCATATAGCAGCATCTGCAGGTACTGGCAAGTCGTCCCATTGCAAAGTTTGACTGCAAATCAAACAGAATAAAGTTGAATTCTATTCTATTCTATTCTAAACAGAAAACCAAGTTTACAATCCTATTTAAGAACGTCTTTGCAATAAGCAAATGATATATTACACAGAATTAAACGTACGGGTTTAATGTCACGGTGCAGAAAGCCCACAGAATGGATGCTCTCTATGGCCTCTAAAATCTGCTTTCCCAGCCTCAAAGTTGTGGAAATGGAAAAGGTACCGCGGGTCATCGTTCTGCGCAAATCTGCCAGATTCCTCCCCTTTGGACCAGATATCAGTATTGATTGTATCATCATAGTTGTGATGCAGCAGGCGGACTAAAAGCATGAAAAATATTGGGAAAACGAGGGTCTCACCTGCAGTTCCATCACTACATAGTTGAAGCGATCGTTCCGACCGCAGCCCACAAAGCGACAGACATGATCTTTTCCTGTTTATAAAGGGAAGATATAGTTTTACGTATGTCAATAAAAACACCTGACGCTAGTTTCAGTCTGCAAACACAAGCGGACACTATCATTGTCCTAATAAACAAAAACTTGTATTAAATCCATTTTAAATCACATCTTTTCCAATTCTGCACTACACTGCTCTGCTAAAAGCAATGGGACGAAATACAAAAAGAAATAATAATAAAAAACAAAAAGGACTGCACTTTATAGAGCATTTATTAACAAAACTACAACTACCAAAATGTTCAGTCTACAAATACATAAACCAACAGGTTTTCCATTATTTGTGGAGAATGATATCATTTTTAACATACTATTTTTGTTAAAATATAAATATTTCTCTTGATAATACTGGAGCATGGCCTTATTTAAATTTAGGTGATGTCAGTGTTATTTCTAATCAGAAACAAGAGACCTTGGTAGAAGGAACTTAATTTTAAATCTTCCTTGGATGCAAATAATTTTGAGCTTAATTTGTGTAAGGTATGGCTATAGTATAATCTGAATTAGAGAGCTGAGTCAAGCTGAAAATTAAACAGTCATTTTCTCATTTTTTCAAACTCTCTGGGTTACTCTCCATGATGGTGTGACTTAGCATAACTTACCCTGAAGCTTCTTCAGCACAGCCACCTCCATCTTTAGCACCTGCTTGGGTTGCTGAGCGGACTCGACCTTCAAGGCAACAGTGGCCTGGCTGAGCTGATCCAGGACTTCATAGATCTCCCCAAAGCCGCCTCCTCCTATTTTCTTGACCTGAAATCAATATTGGCAAGTTAAGCTGCGATATTTGCTGAGTAAGAAATGAGGCATTCCGAAATTGAAATCATCCACTGAATTATGACTTCACATCAACGACACCCACCACTTTCCACCTGTCCCTGACCACATCTCCCACTGACAGGATGTCCGCGTGCTCTCCAGCTCCACTCATCCTGATTGCTCTCTGCTGGCATCAGTGTCACAAGCACTTCACTGGAGGAATAAAGAGCACACCTTAAAATTCACGTCAGTTTACCCACACATAAAAGTGCGTAATTTGTGATGCAGCAAACACTGACCTGATAGCATTTTACTACACCCTGGTAGTCTTTAGGGACTGCGCCTCACGTTTCCAAGGCAGACTGTCAAAACGTTAGCTAGCTTGATAGTAGAAAGATCTCTCCTAGCAGGGTTTAGTTTATCTAAAGCAGTGGCAAAACACAGCATAGCTAACACAAAAGAGCCACAATTCACAGACCACAGAAGGAACCAAACAGCCTGATACAGTAAAATCTCTAAAATTGTTTATTTCGGTTGCTTAACTGCCTCCGCTGGTGCTGAGAATAAGCTAATTAGCATGCCTCCTTATGGATAACCGTTAGGAGGCATACTTCTCCGGGTTCTTTTTTTTTTTTTACCTCGCGTCAATGCACCTCTGCGACACCAGTTAAAGTGTACCATC
Source organism: Brachyrhaphis roseni (assembly GCA_903066815.1). Lineage (NCBI taxonomy): Eukaryota > Metazoa > Chordata > Actinopteri > Cyprinodontiformes > Poeciliidae > Brachyrhaphis > Brachyrhaphis roseni. Next base: position 20,789 of record CAEFZY010060948.1, read on the forward strand.
CAAGCAGTCTCCATGCTTCCAGCCGGTCCAGAACCAGTCGAGTCATTCCAAGCACCATCTTATTTACCAGATGAAACATCGGTGGTGGTGGACCATAGCTGAGATTAGCTGTCCGCGTTAGCCCAGCGAGCTGCTAAGGAACGATGCCTTGTTGTTGACGCCACATGTCTTGAGGCTTCTGATTGGTCCGCAAACTCCTGCATCCGCGAGGAGCTGGGAATCGGGAGATACCAGGGAGGGTATGGCAAGTTAGTGTGGCATATAATAGAGTAGCCTTTTCAGAAGCAGTGGCCATTTACTATGTAATTGTTCTCATGAAAATAAGAAGATTAACTAAATTAAAACGTCAGTCTTGGTGGGGTTAGGGTTAGACTGGCTGAAGGAGTCTGGACTGTAGACTGAAGTCAACTTTAAGAAATAAATTTTAAAGCTACCTTTAGACATTTTCACCAAAACAAAATGAACAAGAACATTTTTTTTCCCAAATTGTGGATAAGTTCAGTTTATACCTTGTTATGGTTTAGGCTTCATTGAACTTTTAAAAACACATCTACTCTTCTATTACATGTTACTGGGGTATAACCATTAACATGTAACATGTGTCAGGCTAGCAAGAACTAGAACATAAGTGTGAAGTGAAAGAAAAATTACATGAGTTATACATTTGTCTATGAGTAAAAATGTGGATTGCATTTTCATATACTCCTTTTTACACTGTTGCACCACAATAAAATGTAGTGGAACTGCCTTCAGAAGACAATCAATTTGTGAAAGTCCACCTACTGTTAGTAGGGGAAACAGCAAATGTGTGTAGGGGAGTGTATTGGTCAGAAAAGAACAAAAAATTACTTGCTCACAGTGAAACCATGGCAGTGGCAGCATCATGCTGTGGTGATGTCTTTATTCAGCAGGGACTGAGAATAAAGAGTAAAATAAGGATGAAGCAAAATACAGGGCAAATCTAGAGGGGGAAATCGGTTAAAGGCTTCAAAAGATTTAGGACTAGGGCAGATTTTTACCTTCCAACATGACAAATATTATAAACATATCCAAAGCTACAATGAAGTGGTTTGGCTGAAGATATACTCATGTATTATAAGAACCCAGTCAAAGTCTACCACTAAATGTACAGAGCCTATGAAGTCTAAAAAGTGCGGTCCATGACGTTCTTCGTCCGATGTGACTGAGTACGAGTCATTTAGCAAAGAAGAATAGGCATAGAATATCATTTGTCATAATAAAACTTGATAATTTAATAATGTAATGTAAGATGAAGAATTCAAGGAACAAGAATCTTAAGTAGTTAGTAATAGTTTTATTGAACTGTAACCCGCAGAGTGTAGGAGTGTCAAGAGCAGATTCCAGGAACAACATCTGTGATCTCAGGCTGAAAGAGTGCAGTCCTAAAGGACAGCTAAAATACAATAAAATAAAATAAAATCTTCAGCTGCCTGATCTCCTGCTTCTGGGCAGGAAGTATCACCGGCTAAATGGAAAAGGTGAGGGGAAGTCACCTTTCTGACTGGAAGTAATATTAATATTTTGCTGAGACCTATCCAGAATCCCTATGAGCTACAGAAGAGGGTGATCACACACTAACTCTTTGAAGACGTCTCAGTTAATATGAGCTACAAAAACATTTCATTTTCCTTTGGGATCAATAAAATATTTTTGAATTTGAATTGTGCCTGATTGCTGTAATCCTTTTTTATTTATTTTTTTGCAAAAAAACGTATTGAAGAAAAGTTTATGCTCATTTTACACTGATTTATTAACTTTTGACAGATGTTTTCATAAACTTTGCTTGATTGAGATAGATAGATAGATAGATAGATAGATAGATAGATAGATAGATAGATAGATAGATAGATAGATAGATAGATAGAT